>CAUYLG010005316.1:0-38944 GCA_963573385.1 Cacajao melanocephalus | reverse complement strand
TTTCGTTGGGTTTATCTTTCCTTTTTTTTTTTTTTTTTTTTTTTTTTTTTTTTTTTGGTCCTTTTTGACTTTTCCAAGTTTTGGAGAATTTTTCATGTTGGGTGGTGGTGGGGGAGTAGAGATTGTAGATGATCTTTGTTGTGGCTCACTCCTGTTATCTGGGAAATAGACATTCAGAGAGCATCTCACTTGAGGCCACACCAACAGTAAATGGCAAAGTCAGCATTTAAGCCAACTCCTTTAGACCCCAGACTTGTGCTCTTAAACTACAATATTTAAATTATCTTTTCTTATACATTTTTAAACTAGCCCTTTATATAAACTTCAAATTTTAGGTAGTGGAGCTTTTGTGGTTGCCTTTGTGAAAGCGGTGAGGATATAGCCAGAGGTTGAGTGACTTTGTCCAGGGTTATATGGTTCAGAAGTGGTTAGGATTAGTAACGAGGCCAGACCCTTCGATGGCCCATTTTTATATCTGAGATGTTCCCCAGTATGTTAGACTTGAAGCTGTGCTTCTGAATTTATGGATGAAGTAAAAAATATTCTCTGAATTTATGGATGGAGTAAAAATATCATAATCAGGCTGAAAGCCATTGTTTTCTCTGTTTAGAAAGTAGTTGAAAAAGTAGTGAGAAACTCAAGCTTTTTCTCTTCTGGTATTAGTTTCAGCTTCCTACCTTGAAGGAAACCTTAAGGCCCAAACCTTTATTTTACATTTGAGGATTCTAGTCCATGCATCCCAGGAGCTATGGTGACGGGAACTCCTTGTGTGAGTTGGAGAGCAGTTGCAGACTGTTATTGTTTCCATCAGGGTGGATGCTCTTCGGGTGTCGTTGGCATAGGAGATCTGTTTTGGTCACCTTTATTGACAAGCTCCACCATGTGATTGGGAATTCAGTTCACAGACATGTTTTGAGCACTTCTTAGGCACTGTGATAGATTCCAAAGATGCAAAACTGAAGAAAATACCTTGAGACAAGTCGATGCATCTCAGATATAATTTCCTCAGAAATCAAGATTTTAGAGCCTTTGATGTTTTTAAATTAGTGTGCTTTTTTTTTTTTAACTAATAGCCTATATGACTTTTTTAAAACTTAAAAACAAATTATTATTATTACTATTTTGAGACAGGGTCTTGCTCTGTTACCTAGGCTGGAGTGCAGTGGTGCAGTCACAGCTCACGGCAGCATCAAACTTCTGGGTTCACACAGTCCTCCTACTTCAGCCTCCTAAGTAGCTGGCACTACAGGTGTATGCCACCACTCTGGGCTAACTTAAAAAAAATATTTTGTGGAGATGGAGTCTCACTCTGTTGCCCATGCTGGTCACTGAACTCTTAGCTACCAGTGGTCCTCCCGCCTCAGCCTCTCAAAGTGCTGAGATTATAAGCATGAACTACCGAATCTGGCCTATGCGAAGTTTTAAACATTTGCAGAACCAGTTGTTTACATTGCTTTTTTTTTTTTTTTACCGTAAAATTGTGTATGTCAAGGAATTCTATCATTTGACTGTATTTCTATTGTGTTAAATTTTTTTGTTTTCTTATATCAAAAAGATTTTTGTAAATGTAAATTTGCCACCGTAACATGTTTTCTCTAAAGAAAGCTGGAGGTAGATAGCAAAGTTCAGTTTTTTTAAAGGACATCCTTCTAGTAATGCTCAAATAGAAAACATTGTTATAGGAAAAACGAAACAGCAGGAGAATGAGAGAGTAGAAAACAGAAAGGAAGGGAAGGCCTTGGAGAGCAGGCGGTAGTGAATTCATCTGGCAGTTCCTGCAATATAGCCAAGTCCCAGTAGTGTCGCTACCTAAATTCCCTATTTTGCTCCCTCTTGGAAAAAAGTTAGCAGTCACGAGACTTTTACACTGAAGTGGATTTTAAGTTGTCAGAAGTCTCAAGCTGATTTGCCTTTTTGTCCCTCTGTCTCTTGTTAAAAGGAAATAGATACGTATTACATTCAGACAGAAAGCATGTAAGGGGTCTTAGGAGTGTGAGCGTGTGTTAACGTATTAGTGGGACAGTGTGTATGGATGGTGATAGAAAAGATGCGAGAACTATTGCTTAGCAGGTAAATGAAATAACAAGAAAAATCTGGTGGCCCAATGTATATTGGATTTGTTGTTATTGTTCTCTGTTATATCTGCTGGTTGTTTAATCTGAAAGTGAAATCTCTTTCTCCATCTATTAATACGTGTGCTTTTCTTTGTATGGAGCACAGAACAAATGATTTGTTCCGTAATTATTTTTAAAAAGCAGAAAATGTGTTTGTAACATTTAAGAAATGGCATGGGATTGTCATAGAAACTCATTCTGAACACTGTAAATAAAAATGGTTGGGGATTAGTCACAGTGACATGTAGGGCATCATGAAATTCAAGACAGATTTCTTTGTTTAACAGTCAGTAAAAGAAATGAAGCAAACTTGATATAGTTCATGGGCTATAAGCAGTTCAGTTCCTCCAGAGAAAGAGAAAACCACATTGTCTTCATATTAAATAACCCATCTGTATACAAATATCACAATTTACTTGATGATTGTAGCAATATTTGATATTTCCTTTCAGTGTCTTATTTCCAAATAATGAAAGCTTAAAAAGTTTGAAAATTTCTCTGTTTTTACTAATAAATCTTTAGTCATATCCTTCCTTTTCCTCTTCCCCTATTTTATTTTTTGGTAATCTTGAATAGCATTTTTAAAGTTCTAGCTTTATTCTGTTTCTTTTAGTTTTCCCTTTCTTCATATGAAATGAACAAAACTGAACACATTAATGATAAATAGCCTTCAGTAATACTATATATTCTTAAATATCTATTTCCAGGTTAGAGTTACGAGCCTGCAGTATTGCCATTAACGTCCTTTTCTGTTTTTTAATCCATTTTTTAGAAGGAAATTGATTCAGAGTATTTTCATTCTCCAACTCTGTCCAACATCTGGAAGAAAGATTGCTTGTCTTTAAATTTGGAATTAATCCCCAATTGCATATTCCCACTAGGCTGATGTTTCAGTAAATTCTAATGTATCAGCCTCAGATCTTTGATTCCTTGAGCTTTTAGAGGCAGAAGCTAAAGTCTGAGAGAGTGTTTCAAGACTTAGGAAACTTAGTGTTGTGGAATGACATCTGACAAGACCCCTTTAACAATGCTTTGTGTTACTGCATGTTCTTATTTGTAATCAAAACAGTAGTTACCATGTTTCAGTAAGGGTAAGTGTATTTAGACAAATGTGGCCTGATTAAAGTGGATAGATTACCTTTTGGGGTTGAGTTAACCAGTCAACACAACTGACCCTGAAACTGGTGGGAGCGTGTACAAAGACACTTAGGAAAATGTTGGTGCGTGGAACATATGGAACCATCCTGTCTTCCTGCCTGTGTAGACAGGTTCTATTGTAGTACAGTTATATGCATGCAGATTTTTGTTCTATTCCTTGTAGTATTCCTTCTACTTGGGATGTCCTCACCCACCTTTACTTGGCTAACATTATTTATACTTGAAGGCTCAGCTGTAACATCATTTCCTCAAGGAAGCTTTATTTTCCCCCTAAGGTTGGGCTAAGGACTCCTTCCCTGCATGCCTACAGCATCCATTAGCAGTATATTAGTACTTGCCATTAGCACTTCCTTTATCACAATAAAACTATTTGTTTACATCTGTCTTCTAAGTTGGGCTGTGATTTCTTTCTGACTGGGTTGTATTCGGTGTTTTTGTACCCCACATAGGGGTGCGTAGGACCTGACACGTAACTATGCACTCAGTATCGTTGTTTAGCTGGTGACTAGTTGGGAAATCCGGATTGAACAAAATGGGAACTTGAGAAACTTATAATATGAATTTTAAAACTATGTAACATACAAAACAGTTTTGGGGCATTTACCTTAGGACTGAATTTAAGCCTATTTTTTTATGGAATGATTTTCCTTTCTCACCCTACCATATCAATTGATTTCTATTTCTTCACCCAAATCCATAGTTTCATATTAACCCAAAGGAGTTAATATGACTTGTAAGTAATTATAATTCTGAAAATAAAGGTCCGATGATGCTAGACAATTGATGATGCTAAACCATTTAGGCCCTTTGTTTTCCCCTCTAAGATCCTGGTCTTGACTTTTAATTTTTTATCTAGGAAAGATGCTTTGGTGATGAGGAGTAATACAGTAACTGCTCTAGCTTACATGTGAGGAAATAATCTTTATACCGACAGTAATGTATCAAGTGCCTACTATATGCTAGGTACCCTGTTAGGGGAGGAAATACAGGATTTCAGTTTAATGCTGTTGCATTTTTAAAGAGCACAATTTTGATTAAAAATGAACCCATTCTCTTCAGAGTGGACACTGACATTTTTTGTTGGTTTTGAATCACATACTGTCTTGCTCTGCAGGGAAAGGGCCTGTCAGTCATGTCTTTACCTCTCTTGAGCATTTGTACATTGTGTGTCTGTCCTCACTTAACAGGATGTTTTTGGCATGGTTACTTAATCCTAAGTTTTGAGAGGCATAGGAAGTAATAGAAAAGTTAAAGATGAGAATTAAGGTGTTGAGCCCAGTTATATATTGTGAAGTCAGAAGTTTCCCTTCCTAGCCAATGCTTTACTCTCATTAAAACTGTTAGAGCAATTTCATTAGACCAAAATGCACCCGCATATGTAAATCTTCTTTGTTTAATTGGAGACCTATTGATTGTAGGTAACATAAGCCTCTCTAAGGGAAACAGAACCCAACTGAAGATAAGAGTTTCTTCCCCCCCAACACATACAGCATTCATGATTTTATTTCTCTAGGCATGTTCATTATCAAAACCATTCCATTGCAGACTTTCCCATAAAGTGTTCCTGTCTGGCCCTGTTTTCATATCTAAAAGCTTCTACTGGTTTCAGCAGGGGATAATGAAAACATTTTGACAGAATATGTATTTCTTTTTTTAAAACTAAGATCTTAAAATTAGTGAGAAACAAAAACTTACAAAATCATATCACAATTGATTGCTTTAAAGAGGCTGAGAATAATTGTCTTCTTTTGTGCTTTCGTAGAATGCTGAAAGAAACCAAATTCTGATCTTTGATGAGCAATCACCAAAAATATTGCAGCGGGGAATGAAAAATAGAATGGATTAAAAAAAAAACTTACGTTCGAATTAGGTCTCAATGCTGCAGAGAAGATAGTGTACTAGTGCACTCTTCAATGTGGTGTAAGGCGTAGAATTTTCCCACTGTGCTTCCAAGGAGTGGGTCATTCTATTATTACTGTTTAATAATAGGGGATTGTGTGTGTTTTCTTATATATCTTCTTGCAATTCCATGTTTCTGAAGTGTGAGATTCAGGTCACGGTCAATGTATGGTTAGCCATTTATAAAAGTATTAAGAATCTCATGAAGGAGAAATGCAATTTAGATGTAGATTTCCGTACAGTAACTCAAATTATCTTTAAATGACAAAACTAGGTAAGTATTGAGGAGGTAAATATCTCCATTTTTCATTTCTTAACATTACACTAAAATATGTTTAATATTTAGAATTTGAATTAGGAAGAACTTTAACTTTTTTATTCCTTAGGGTATTACTGATCTCTAAACAAGATGTTTAATTAGCAGAATTATCCCATCTTAGATAAAATTGGTTATTTTAAACTTAATAATGTAGTTGATGCTGCAGAAGTGAATTCATGGCCTTTCTTGTGGTGCTCGTCTTTTTCTTGTTTGCTGTTACTAGTTGAACACATCTCAGGTTGTGAGGAGTGCATGTTTAGATGGGAACATATTGGAGAGATATTAATTGGTAGAGAGTAACTTTATATCAGCGAGCATAATGCTTATCGGTGAAATTCTAACTCATTTAATTATTACTTAATTCTCTGATTATATTTTTGTATCTGAGAGAAGATGATCATTTCTACTATGGCAAAGTGTGGATGGATGGATATTGCTATTGCCATTTCTTGATTTAGCACACCTAGGAAGGCATTTTGAAAGACACTTTTTTTAAAGAATTGCGTATCTATGCACCTACAATAGTGGGTGTGCTGAAATTCTGACTCAGGTTGTGGTGAAAGAATTCCCTAATTCAGTTAAATTTCATCCTTGACTGTCATGTGCAACTCATGTTCACTTGGTTAAAAAAAAACCTCTTTTTTGGAGGTTATTTGTAGGATCTCAGTTCTGTAACCAGATATTGAATATTACCCCTGGAGGGGGAAGCTTTGAACTCATTTATCACCCTTCTGCTAAACCACAAAAATCCTCTTTCTCTATCTCTGTGTGTGTCTCTCAGTCATCTATCTAGCTATGTATCTATCTGTCTGTCTATCTCTTATTGATTTATTCACATATATTTCTTCATATGTATTTCTTCGTATATATGATATATAACACTTTATATTTACAGCATATGTATTACATCACAGCTATTTACAGCAAACCTGGATTATCCTTTCTTAGCCCCCTTCTCAGGAATAGAAGTTTATTTTAAACCAGACATAAACAGGACATAAAATGAAATATTAAAAGACTAGATAATGCATTTTAAGTCAGACATACATTTGGATAGCTGCTGTTTGGGTTTGTCCATGCTGGAGTTACTGCCTCCTCACTGCACTCTCCCTGTTTGCATGGAGAGCTGAGATTAGATTTTAACTACAGATTATTCACATTAGTCAAGTAAAAAAGAATGGCGTTTCCCCCCAAATTTTACTGTACTGTATTTTCTTGGGGAAAAAGATAACGTTAGTAAAATAATTCAAAATAGAAATCCAAATGTATTTCTTTTAAACTTTTCAGACCTGTTTCTAAAAAGCTTTAGAATATTGTGGAAAATTTTTTTTATTATAAGAAACATTACTGATTTAATTTCTTATTCATTTTCACCTTATTTATTTATTTTTGAGATGACGAGTTTTGCTCTTGTTACCCAGGCTGGAGTGCAAGGGTGTGATCTCGGCTCATCACTCCTTCTGCCTCCCGGGTACAAGCACTTTTCCTGTCTCAGGCTCCCAAGTAGCTGGGATTACAGGCCTGTGCCACCATGCGTGGCTAATTTTGTATTTTTAGTAGAGATGGGCTTTCTCCATGTTGGTCAGGCTAGTCTTGAACTCCTGACCTCAGGTGATCCGCCCGCCTCAGCCTCCCAAAGTGCTGGGATTACAGGCATGAGCCACCACGCCCTGCTATTTTCCCTTTATTTGTAATGTAAATATATATGTAACTTACAACACATAGTATGAACTGAAGATCTGTGGACTTACCACCCTACCGAAGAAAGATAACAACCAATACCTTTCATTTACTTGTGTGTGCTTTTCCTCTCCCATTACCCTGGAATTCCTCCCATTATCCTGAATTTTGTGTTTATAATTCCCTTCCTTTAAATAAATGATTTATCACACATATGTACTAAATATATTGTTCGGTTTTTTTTTTTTTTAAGTTTTAAAAATATATACATATACACACATATACATATTCATGCATATCTGTAAAAATACACATACACATACACTTCTGGGAATTCTTTTGTTCACTCAAGAATATGTTTATAAGGTAGTATATACTATAATTTATTATTGTTTCTTGTACAATATTCTATTATGTGATGGATTTATAGACTGTTTCCAGTTTCTCACTCATAGCAAGTGCTGTGAACTGTAACATGTCATCTAGAGCATGTGTGTAAAATTTCTTTATGGTATGTGCCTAGGACTTAAATTGTTGAATCACAGGGCATGTAAATGTTAAGGTTTTTTTAAGAAAAGATAGTGATATTTTATCTTACTAACTAGTTATGCCTGTTTATACGTTCACTCCCAGTAGCAGTATACAAAAAATTCTGTTGATCTTCATTCTCTCCAGAATTTGCCACTGCCAGATTTTTACTTTTTGCCAATCTTGAGGCTAAAAAAATAGTATTTCATTGTGGTTGTAATTTGCATTTATAATTTGATTACTAATGAGACTAAACATCTTTTTGTACATGTATGAGCCCCTTTACTCTTCTGTGAAATAAATGTTTTTGTCATTTATTCATTTTTTTCTATTTTTATTGCTTATAGTTTTCTTATTGGTTTATAGGAGTTCTTTATAGATTCTGCATTCTAATTCCTTGCCAGCATATGTTTGCCAATATTTTTTCATAGTTTCTGGCTTGTTTTAAAATTTTCCTCATGTTATCTTTGATGAACAAAACTTCTTAATTTTAATATGGTAAAATTTATCAAGTCTTTATTTTATCATTATTTTTTATCTTATTGAAGATACCCTTTTTTACTCCAAGTTTAGAAATACATAGTATTTTTTGTACCTCTTTTAAGTGTTCATCTCACATTAGGTTTATATTCTAGCTGGAATTTGTATATGGTGTGAGTTAGGGATCCAATTTTATTTTATTCTGTATGAATGAACAGTTTTCACTTTATCATTTATTGAATAGTTTCCCTATTCCTCAAATAATATAAAATGATACCTCTGTCATTTATTAAGTTTTTATATTTGTGTACATCTGTTTCTGGATTCTTTGCTCTGTTACACAGATCAGTTTGTCTACCCTATACCAACACCACATTTTTCACTTACTAAGACCTTACAATGAGTCTTGATATGTGAAAAGCAAAATTTCACACCTTTTTTTTTTTTTTTTTTTTTGAGATGGAGTTTTGCTCGTTACCCAGGCTGGAGTGCAATGGCGCGATCTCGACTCACTGCAACCTCTGCCTCCTGGGTTCAAGCAATTCTCCTGACTCAGCCTCTCGAGTAGCTGGGACTACAGGCATGCACCACCATGCCCAGCTAATTTTTTGTATTTTTAGTAGACACGGGGTTTCACCATGTTGACCAGGATGGTCTTGATCTCTTGACCTCGTGATCCGCCCGCCTCAGCCTCCCAAAGTGCTGGGATTATTGGCGTAAGCCACTGAGCCCAGCCCCACACCTCTTTTTTAAATAAATGTTTTTATTTATTCTTGACCCCTCACTATTTCATATATATTATGGTATTACTTTGTCAAGTTTTGTAAAACATCTGGTTGGGACTTTGTTTAGAAATATGTTGAATCTACAGATAAAGGAAATTGACATCGTTTTTTAACTATCAAATATTACTGTCTATGAACATGGTATGTCTCTTCTTTGGTTACACTGAATTTTACTTTTCACCAGGTTTTGAACACTTTTGTGAAGCTGCTTTCGTAAATTGTGTTTTTAAAATTATATTTCTAACTCTAGTTTCTAGTATAGGAATACAGCTACTTTTTGTATAGCGATTTTGTATTCAGCTATATTTACATATTTTAGCCAATAATGTGTTGGTAAATTCTTTTCTGTTTACTATTTCAATAATCATATCAATTGCAAACAATGAGAAAGATGTTTATTTCTATTATCTATGCGTTTATCTTCCTTACCCTTCTCACTGCACTAAGACCTGCAATTTAGTGTTAAATTAACCTGTGATAGTGGGCATTCTTGATTTTTAAAATTGATTTCCTATTTATTTTTAATTCCTGAATAAGTCAGAGTTAATGCCTTAATATTTAAATATTACTTTTGCTGATCACATTTTAATTAGAGAAAGGACAAGACCCTACCTAGTTTTGTTAACTTTCCTCTTATTTTTAAAAGTTTTATGGTTTGGTATATGTTACCATTAATAGAAATCTCAGATTCTCCTTACAGATTACATTATGCCAAGTGCTATAGTATCTATTAATTAGTGGATAAACAGTGTTTTTAAAGCAGTCATCTAAAATTTCAAAATATAAGGCTTATTTGTATGAACTAATTATTTTAGGCATTTCAGGGAAAAGAAGTACCATATTTTATACTGATGAGATTTTTTTGTTACTCTGTTGTGTGGATCAGCCTCTTACATTTTGATTTGAGCTCTAGAACCCTTAAGTAGCACTTTTTTTACAATTTAAAATGTGTGGTTTGGATGGGTTTACGTTTTCCTTTTTCTTCATGCAATTTTTGTTAAGACTTGAATAGATTACTCTTCTAATCTTACGAGCAGACTGCAGGAAGACAACTATTAAAAGTAGAAAGCTATTAAGCAGTCAGGGGTTTATTATGCTTTAGTGTTTTGTTTAAGTCTGTTCTTAATTGGTTGATTAATGTACGAGAAGTCCTTTTCCCCCCTCCATCTCTACAGATGGCAAATGGTAGGTCCCAACTGTCATTGTTCACAAAAAAGGTTATGGTTCAAAGTCAAAGATTCAGAGATACCACAATAATCAATCATAGGAACTTGTCTCAGAGTGCCCAGCCAGGCAAAAGTTAGGCAGAGTGGTAATATTTACTCAGAATCTCTTATGAGCATTTTTTTGGGTGTGTTCTTTATTTTTTTTAGAAAAGATTATTTGGTTAATTGAAATGTCTCTGAATTCAGTGTCAAGCATTTAAATAAATATGAAAAATAATGGTAAACAAGTTTTCTGTTTATTGGTTTTATCAGATAGTGCTAGAGTATATAATTTTAAAATGGATGTAACATGGAAAATAACATCCTTAATATATTGAGATTAACAGAACATTTTTAAAGGAATACCTTTTTACCATTTTCATGTGAAGATGATTTATAATAGTTAACTTCCTTTTTTAGGAGGAAGAATAGAATTATGTTCTGGTATTGATCCACAAAGAGGATTTGCATTTTATTCATACTATAAAAGTACCTTTAATGGAGACATTGTGGTAATTGAATCTATACTGTGTATCACTATCAAAGTATCTTTTTAATTATTTTATGTTATATAATTTAAGTCACAGGAAGGGGGATGACTGTATCTTTTAAGTGTAATGTATAGCTTTTAATATTCTTAAAGTGGATGTTAGTTAAGGACAATTTTTAGTTGAGAGAGAGTGAAAGAGAGAGAGGTAAAGGGGGGCAAAGAGGATTCCATTACATTCAGCACAGTATGAAACTAAGTCAAAGGAGTTTTGTTAATTAAATTCAATTGCCATCCATTAGACCAGTGGAATGAGATGACTCTGCCTGGCGCTGACACAGCACAGGTATGCAATTTGGCTAAATGGCCACTTCTAAACCATAGCACACATTTGTCTACTTGTTCACTTTTTTTTAAGTGAGAGTTTTTACTCTTAAAAAAGTCAAAGAGTAACCGGTGCTTGTCGAAGGGTAAAGGCATCATTTTTATGCAGCCTATTGAGAAGTGATTAATTTGTTGGCTAAAAAATGTATAGTTCACATGGAGATTATTTGGGAGAAAATGATTAAAAAATATGCAATATCTGCAGGCAAGCATATGAACAAATACATATATATATACACACACACACACACACACACAACACGTATCAGTGTAGAAAAATGTATACTTTTAAAATTCAGTTGTCTTTGAATCTGAAGCTATTTGAGTCATAATTATTCTCTGAATTTTTTAAAGCATCCTTCCTACAATCTGTATATATAATTAGGGGAAGTTGTAATAATTGCAGGAGTTATAAAAATGAAATTTAGGTGGTGGGTAAGTGTATCTACATTTTGGCATAAATCACTACTTTTAGAGGCTTTATATGTCAGACTGATAAGTTTTTTACCACGGTGAAATGACAAGAATACCACTCAGGCATTGGCTGAGACATAATTTTGACAGCCAGCAAGCTTGCAGTGTTGCTGAGTGCACAGATTTCCACTTCCTGCCAAGATTAAAATTGGCAAAAACCAAAAAGGATATTAGGGATTGTCACTTTAAGAAGAAATAACATGTTCTTGTTCTGCATTTGCTTAAGAAATGTAAGAGTGATCTCTTGAACTGTAGTCTGTTGAAATCTACAAGTTTGCAATCAATAGAAGAGTCTGATTAATATGAGCATCAAAAATTAAATAAAATAAGTAGAGGTTCTCTGACACTTGTAAGAATTAAGACTCATTATAGATTTACTTAATAGGACATAATTACTTTCCTTCTATATAAGATGAATTCTTGACAAAAGCTATAAAATAGTTTTCCTCAGTCCCTGAAGAACAAAGGCCTACTTTAAGTTTGTAGATTTGAAGACTGAATGCTTGCTTTACTTCCTGAATTTTCTTATTTTTTCCTGTGTGAGCAGATGGTTTTTCTTTTTATAAGTTGCCAGATCTTTCCTATAACAATAACTGCCATTATTGAGAACCTACTGTGCGCTTATTCTGTACTGAGCACTCAGCTCTTCAGGGTTTTTTCTTACTTAGGACTTTTTGTTTGACTCTAGGTGTAAAAATGAAGAAAAAATTATATCTCATGTTGTGAAAGAGTCAGACTCTGAAATCTGCTTATACTTTGCTATTTACAGTAAGTACTTTTGAAACAGCTGTAGACGTTCAAATGAAAGTAGCAATGTGGAGTGGGGAATGTGGGAACATTCATTTGTGAAGACTTTGCATTTCTTCAGCTTTATAGCCAACAGAAAAGGAGATTGTTGTGCATTCTATTAAATACTGCCAGTATGATTAATTTAAAGGGTTACATTTTATTGAACCCTGGTGTAGATGTTCTTTGTCAACCCACATTCACAGCTAGTTAGAGTGTGTGTAGCATTTATCAAAACTTTCTGGAGCCCCTCTCACCTCATTAGCATCTGAATCTCTATTCAGCAGTTAATGTCCGTTACTGCTAGAGTGCTCAATTCTTGTTTTCAATAAGCCAGTTGTAAAATGTCAGACTGTCACTTACAATATAAAAAACCAAAAATGATGGTATTTGTAAAAATGTTATCACCTCATAAAAACAAATTGTAAAGACATGAAAGTGATCTTGCTATGCTGGGCTTTCAGAAGTGAGTTAGTACAGCTACTTTAAATACCAGTTGTGTAGATTCCCACACTTTTCTACCAATGAAGAGGTTTACACAAGCATAATTTAAGTTACAATTACACTAATTAACATCTCATTTGCATAAATTGTTGAAGTCAAAACAACAAAGAATTGTCTAAGAAGCTTAATCCTATTTGTCCAAAATAGAAAGATTTTTTTTTTTTTTTAAAAACCATGCTCTAAAAATTGGCAACTTAAGTATGTCTCTAGTATGTTGAGCTGTGTCCTTTTAAAAATAAATGTTTTCAATTTGCTTAATATTTTATTTCTCTTTTATTTTAGAATCCTTCATTTTTAGTATACTTTTAAAATTGAACACACACAACACTTTGGTTCCTAAAGTAATGATAAGAAATTAAAATCAAGGTACAGTATTATTTATATGTAGTAGTACAGAATAACCATGACTTGTTAGGTGTTATGATGGTGTATGTGTGAGTGTGTATATGTGCGCATGCATGTACATAAGTGTGTGCCTTTGCACATGTAAGAGTTTTAAAGTGCTCCTATAGTTTATCAATGGTCAAAGGTTTCTTTTGGCTGTTAGAGGACTCTCAAGATTGTCCAGGTGTTTTCAGCGTCTTGTCATTGTCTTTTTGTTGTTGTTGAAGATTAAGGATATATTAAAGGTAGTTTTTACCCAGATCTTATAAATGTGTGCTAGCTCACATCTGTAGTCAGAAACTTACTGTTTAGTGGCCACCCAATTGCCATTAGCTTCCTAGGGGGTGATTTAATAAACTATCTTCTTTAAAACTCATTTAAAAGTAGGGACATGTTTGCATACAGAGGATGAATGAAGTTTTCATACTAACCCACAAAAGTCTGCTCTACTTTCTTTTGTAGATCTAACATTCGTTCATTTCATATGCATTGATTATTACTGTTGAACTTGCATTAATTATGTCATGCACATATGGACAATGACGTCACCTGCAGAATTTAGGATTTTTTATTGTTAATTTTTATAGTGATTATGGATTGAGGAATTAAAATTAGGATGCTTATTTATAATAGTATTTCTAGTGTTTGATAAGCCCTAAAAATGTGATAAGATCAGGAATAAGATTGGAATGAAAATTTCTCCTTAAAATTGTACATCTTTTGAAAATATTTTGTTTATAATATATAGCTTATCCTAATTTAGTTATTACAATCTTGCTTTCAATATATTCTTTAATTTGATTTATAAGGTTTATAAATTACTGTCTTTGTGGTAAATCTATTAATTCACAGGTTTGTATCAGTTGTACTAGATTTGGTGGAGGATGTCATCCTAGATATACAATGTAGACATGCTTTATGAAACTTACTTCTTAGGGATATGTAAATACCAAATCAGAATATGTTTGGTAGGCCGGGCGCAGTGACTCACACCAGTAATCCCAGCATTTTGGGAGGCCAAGGCGGGTGGATTGCCTGAGGTCAGGAATTTGAGACCAACCTGGCCAACATGGCAAAACCCCTTCTCTACTAAAAATACAAAAAAACAAAAGCGCCAGGCATGGTGGCAGGCACCTGTAATTCCAGCTACTCGGGAGGCTGAGACAGGAGAATCCTGGGAGGCGGAGGTTGTAGTGAGCTGGGATCGTACCATTGCACTCCATCCTGGGGAACAAGAGTGAAATTCCATCTCCCCCCCAAAAAAAAAAAGAGAGGGAATATGTTTGGTAAACGTTTAGGAAAGAATTTATGCTGAATTGGGACCATTTGGAAAGCTTCTTGGATAGAACTGATTTGAGTCGTGGATGAAGAATTGTTCGGAAATGAGAGAGTGAGCAGAACCGCGGGAGAGAAGAGAGAAGAGCTGAAGAGCAGGCGAAAGGGTGAGCACAGCTGCAGAACAGACGTATGTATGATTTGTCCCAGAGCAAGTCGATTGGTGGCTTTGGTTAGAATAGCGGTTTACATAGGGGAGGGTATTGAATGCCAGTGTAAAGATTTAGGCAGTAAGAATCATACAGGGTTTTTGAACAGGGATATGACATGCTTCAGGAGGTGTTTTGGTTGGATTAATCATGAGGTCCAAATGTAGGGAGCCTTGAAAACGAGAGTAGAGTGACAGACAGTGGAACAGTAGCTTTGCTTCAGCTTAAAATTATAAATCATGATGGTTTTTATTTCCTGTGCCCTGAGTAATAGCATAAACAAAATACACAAAATGGCAAGAGCACTTTTGAAAAAATACATGGTTTCTGATTCTGAATAGTATTTGAAACCTCAAAAATATCCTTATGTGATGAAACACATGTTATTTCTTTGTTATCTTAAAATAGCAATGAATTCTATATATGTAGGAAGACCTGTATGAAAAAAAAAAGAACATTCTAGCCTGGACATCATAGCAAGACCCAATCCCTAAAAAAATTTTTTTTTACACTAGTCAGGTGTGGTGTCCTATGTCTGTAGTCCCAGTTACTCGGGAGACTGAGGCAGGAAGATCGCTTGAGCCAGGGAGATTGAGACTGCAGTGAGCCCCTATTGTACCACTGCACTCCAGCCTGGGCAACAGAGCAAGATCCTGTCTCAAAACGAAAAGCAGAAAACATTTTCTTTCTCCTTTCAAAGGAAAATTATTTCCAGATTATTTTTTTCTTGTATTTTTTTAAAAGTTGGCTTTAAGGGAGCATGTTGCTCTTTCTTTTGAGGGTGGCCTGTTTCATTGTCAATATTTGATCTTCATTGGAAGCTGAGGGCATGTCAGACTTACTCAGGAGAAAGTCCTGGACTTTTCTTCTTATCTTTTAATGGCTTATGTTGATAAGGTTGGACATGGTATGCATGGTGACTTTTTTCAATCTTCTTGTCACTTTTCTGTATTTGCCTTGTTCATAATAAGTAATCTGAGTGCCTTCAAGACACTAGTAAAGATCTCAAATGCCACATTTTAGGTGTCTTAATATAATAAGGAGAAAACTGGATATAGTATTCAGACAGGAAGCTAGAATGTACTAGCATAGGTAGAAGTATTCATTTCAACATTAAGCAAATATATATATACATATATGTGTGTGTGTGTATATATATATATTTTTTTTTAATTAATTAATTTTTTTTGACAGAGTCTCACTCTGTCACCCAAGCTGGAGTACAGTGGCACGATCTCTGCTCACTGCAACCTCCACCTCTGGGTTTCAAACGATTCTCCTGCCTCAGCCTCCTGAATGGCTGGGATTACAGGCACCTGCCACCATGCCCTGATAATTTTTTGTATTTTCAGTAGAGATGGGTTTTCACTATGTTGTCCAGGCTGGTCTTGAACTCCTGACCTCACGCGTTCCACCCTCCTGTCTCTACCAAAGTGCTGAGATTATGGGCGTGAACCACCGCACCTGGCCACAAATATATATTAATAACTTACTGGAAGTAAGGTAACATGGTACAGGTTGGTAGAAGAAATACAGAGAAAAACAGGAAGCTGGCCTTCCCTTCCAGATGCCTCTAGATTCATAGGGGAAGAGGCAAAATGTATTAAGTGCTGTCTTACACACAGACTACAAGGGATTCACTTGGCTGGGGAGAGAACAGTGTTGAGTCTGAGCTGGGGAGAATGAGGATGGCTTCTGTGAAGGAGATGACTTAAGGCAGAGCCTTGAAGATTGGCAAGGGACTTGCAGGGACAGAGCATGGAGACGGGCATATGCAGTGTGTGCTCTAGACACAGCACGTGGAGGCAGAGCACAGATGCATAGAGTGTGTAATGCTTCACTTCCATCCTGGTTCATTCAGCCAGCACCCATGCTTTACCTCTTGCTGACTGTTGAGCAAGGCTGCCCATGAGAAACTTCCCAACTTCATGGGCCAAGTTGAAAACATTTGTCCACTTGCCCTTGCCTCAAAGAGGGAAAAGGTCCACATACGGTACCTTTGACATATTATCCCTTGGCATAGTTTGGCTCAAGTGTGCATTTAAAACCTCACATTCCCTTGATGAATTTAAAGTATGAAACTTTTGAACCTCTAAAAAGGTGGCAGAGACCACACTTCTCCCTGTTCTTTTTCTTCCTTCACTTTGGAGCCAGATTCTGCCTTTCCTCCAGTGGTGATCTGAGGAGTGTCTGCCATGTCTTCTGTTTTTTTCCCTTGTTTTGAGGAGTCCCCTTTTTCCCTCCCCTGGGAGAGTTTAAATATGATGCTGATTTCTTGTCATCTTAGGGCTTCTCAGCTACAACAAAGTTAAATGGTATAAAAGCAAAGCCCCAGTTGGAGACCCTAAAATAATCTTGGTGAAGGAGAATTCTTGGTTATCAGTAGAATTGTCTTAGGAATTTGAGGAAGCCCTGTCTATAGTGAAAGTGAAACCCTAAGTTAATTAACAAAATAAAAATAACTTACAGTACATAGCTGCCACTTCCAGTACTGCTATAAATAATTGCAAGTGTAAGGATTTTTAGTGTAAATATGCAGAAAACATGGACATAGAAAGTTGAGATGGCCTTAGTGAAGAAACAGAGCTGGCTCTGGAATGTGCTTAGCGGGAACAACGTTTTGTGCATTCGATAAACACTGTCGGTTGTTAAGGCATCTTCTGATAGGTGAAAAGTGGTTTTTTGATGCAGTACTGCCTGGCATGCATCTTCTCGATGGTCTATTATCTTGTGGGAATGACATTCGTTAAGTTGGTATCTGTTTGCATCCCACCCAAATAAAGAATGTTTCATCAGCAAAGTGAATTGCCATATAGTCATCAGACTCTAGAAATAAATTATCAACGATGACTGCAGTGGGTGAGGCTGTTTGTTTATCAGATCACTTGAGAACAGAGTAAAGTGAGTTTCATATTTTCCTGAGTCTTGAATTCTCATTTTAGACATCTGTTCAGAAGCTTTCGAAGCCATGGAGTATTCTAAATGAGCATTTTGTTAAATGGATGAAGGAAGACTTAGTTTTCCATTGTTAGGTGAAACCTAATTAAAAATTAAATAATGACCTTGTGTTGGCTTGTAAATTCCTTATTTTCTGCATGTGTGAGTGTATTTTGTTCGAACATTCCATTTTAAAGCATGCTTTTTTATGACAAGAAGTACTTTTAGAATACTATTTGCTTTTGAAATTACAGTAGGGAATCAAAGGATAGTCTCTTGTTGAGAGTGGAAGGTATTAGAGGCATGTAGCTTTATGAACTATATTTTCTGTGAATATAGCAGAATTAGTTTAATTGTTCAATTTCACCCTCTCCAGCATGATTGCACCCATCAGGGCAGTTAACAGAGGCACCGCTATTTGTGTTACACTAGGAATTCTTTATAAATTTAATAAATGAAAGCTTTTTCTCTTACAGTCCCGATTCTCTAGTGGACTTCTGGTGAAATTATGTGGCTACCTTCCATTAATGTTAATGGAGGTTATGGATATAAATCCCTCCGTAGTGATGGAAGAATGAGCCCCAGAGAGAAGAATGTTTCCAGTGAATCACTGGGTTGTGATACAGGATTCACTTGGTGTCCCTAATACCAGTTTTTTCCTCCTGAAAGTTTAAGGTCTTATATTTAGGAAATAGTTTCTCTCCACCTTAATCTTTAATTGTCAAGTCTGCAATAATGCGAAGAACAGGGGGAAAAAATGTAGATTCCTGAATAGGCATAGTTTTTATATTGTAACTATGTAGTATATATTTGATTTTGTGTTTTACTTAACATTACTTGGTAGACATCTTGAGTGTTTTATGAGGTTATTGTATATTTCACTAATAATGGTCGCTTAATAATTTGGTGTCCTGATAGACTGCAGTTTATTATTTAATATTAAAGCTCTCAAATAGATTTATTGAGTACCTGCTGGGTACAAGGCTTTGAGCTTAGTGATGAAAGCATATGGCATAGTTTGTAGCCTCAAACTTTCTATAATCTTGTGGTAAAAGTAGGCACCAGTTCATTAGGTGCCTTCCAGTGGGGCACAAATTATGAAACATCATCTGGCTTCCTGGGTGCAGTGGCTCACGTCTGTAATCCCAGCATTTTGGAAGGCCAAGGTGGGCGGATTGTGAGGTGAGGAGTTCAAGACCAGCCTGGCCAACATGGTGTAAAACACTGTCTCTACTAAAAATACAAAAACTTAGCTAGGTGTGGTGGCAGGTACCTGTAATCCTAGCTACTCGGGAGGCTGAAGCAGGAGAATCCTTGAACCCAGGAGGCAGAGGTTGCAGTGAGCCGAGACCATGCCACTGTACTCCAGCTTGGGCAACAGAGCAATACTCCATCTTTAAAAAAAAAAAAAAAAAAGAAACATTGTCTAGAGAAAGGGAAAGAATTCTTATTCAGAATCAGCATGATTACTTCTGGGAATCTGAATGGAGAAAATAATTCTATGTGTAATGATGTTTTCCATCAATGTTATTTTAGGTGGTTCATTTATTCAGCCAACTGTTGTTGGCTGCCCACTGTATAGCAGGTAGTATGCTAGATACTGGGAATGCAGCACTGAGCAGCACAGAGACAGCCCTGCTCTCATGGATTGTGCACTTTGAGTGTAGGAAACAGTCTGTGGGTATGTAAACAAAATAATTTCTAATGTGATACATCTCTAAAGGAAACAGATGAGGTGATAGAGAATAACTGAGAGGACCTGCTTTAGATGGGAATGTGAAGGGTGAGGCCGCATTCATACTAAGCATCCAAGTAAAGAGAAGGCAAAGTGGGAAAAGTTTGGTCTTGGTCAGGATGAGAGAGAGAGAGAGAGAGAGAGAGAGAGAGTGTGTGTGTGTGTGTGTGTGTGTGTGTACACTAGAGACTGAAGGCCATTATGGCAGGACAGTTAAGGGAGAGTAGCCTAAATAAAGTTCATATTGGGAGGGAGAGCACCTTGCCAGAGGGTTACACAGATAGGCACTGGTGGTGAAGGCAGCTTTTGAATCCAGGTCCATCTGGCTCCAGAATGTGCTGTTGTAGCAACAGAGGGCAAGTGTGAAAGATAATTCCAGAAAATAATTGCTGTGGCCATCCAGACCAGAGGAGAATTGCTTTGATCTAGGAAAACATCTCAGTAGTCTTTGAAAAAATGTACAGAATATGAAAGATATTATAGGTCTTTTCCTCCTATCATACAATCAGGAAATTATTGAGGCTAATATTTTCAGAAAAATTCTTATGATAAATTACAATCTCCCTTTGAAAGAAATAATGTATTCAAACCTTTTTTATTAGCTAATCTTTTTCTGTGAAATCTTAAATATTTGCACATATAATTGGTAATTTTAGCTTTTATGTAGGTATTTTTCCCCCTGGTGATACTTACAAAACCTGGCTTACTCAAGCCCCAAAGTCCATCCCACTAGTAAACTCTCTAGTCTCTGTTCCTGTGCCAAGTGTTCCTCCTTTGTTACCAGGTCCACATAATTAATAGCTTTATCATATGAGGTAATTCAGTTACTCAGCAGAATAAATGATACACACTTTTAGAAATAGCTCTAGAAAGTAAACTTGAACCTAAAAATATTTAGTAAGAGGAAATTTCTGTTTGTCTTTAATTAAGAGAAACTGTATGGAAATGTAAGCTAAGGATGCATTAATCAGAGAAATTGGCATTGCACTGTGTTCTTCATTTTTATTTGGCATAGATTGCATGGGTGCTCATTAAATAATTTGTATGACTGAAATAACTTGTGATAGTTCTTGCTAAAGTTTTGCATGTACACAGACTAAAGAAACTTCAAAGTTTAAATTAAGAAAAAAATTCAATTCTTAGGTTTGAAGGTTTGAGCTACTTACTATAACCAAAAATCTTCATTGTCAAAATGTATGTTCATTATAGTGTTTGCTTGTCTTGTTGGGGAAGAAATACCTACTATGAGAGTATACAGATTTTCGCTGAAGAATTAGTAATCAGGTAACAGGTTTATACCTGGTGAGTTAGATACTTGCGTTTAATGTCCTTAAATTTTAACAGCCTTGCCTCTGTATGCCCTGCTCAACTGTGTCTTACCAACTTTGATACTGTTTTAAAAATAAATATTTGAAGGAAGAGGTTTGCATATTTAGAGGTTTGGTAGTTCATTACCTGTACATAGGTTATGCCCATACCTCAAAGGGAATCTGATCTATATGGGTAACATATTTGGATAATCAAGGCCAAGGTAAAAGGATTCCCCCTTCTACTTGAATTTTACGGTTTATGTATGTCAAACCGGATTTCTTTGGTTTAAATCTTGTGGTGTACACTTGGCCATTGATCTGGTTTGGGCTCTGTAATATTTGTAATTATGTGAGATGACAAGATTGAGTTAACTTAATTGTAGAGTTTTACATAGTGTCTGTATCAACATCCTAATAAAATATTATGAAATTCAATAAGTAATGCCAAGTGGGACAGTGAGCCACTCACATAAGCTTACTAAACTTGATATATTCTTATGGCACTCCTCCAGAATGTAGAAGAAACACATTTATCTAGGTGATTAGTATTCTTTCTGTCTGCCAGATTTAAGGATTGTTTGGAAATATTGTTAGAATCAAAATCAACGTTTGTTGCTACACAGGGTTGAGCATTCCAGGCACACTCTGGTCGTTTTGTTATTCTAATGTCCACTTATTTCATGTCTGCCTTGACCGTGACAGTTTTCAGTCACACAGAGCTGCCATCGAAAGAGTGATAAGCTTGTAAGCGAAGCCTTTGGGGGAGCAATAAAGTCATTTCTGGTCCCATCTCAAAAGACATTATTGGAGATGTCTTTAAAAGTGATCAAGGTAGCACATATGAGGCCTTCTACAGTTCGGGTTTTTGAAGTTATTAACAATCTGCAGTTAAGTTCATTTAAAACTGAAAGTGTCTCTTATACAAACTACTTTTTAAATACATTAGCTCGTTCTAAATTTAAGGAAGATTGGAAATATTGGAAATTAAAAGTCAAAGAAATTTCTGGGGTATAAGATCCTTTCAAGTTTACAATTTCCCACTTCAGATTTAAAACTTGAACACGGCCATACTTTGCATTTTATATCTCATTAGTGCCTTGTAATGTATTTTGTTAACAATATCTATTAGCCATAATATCAGGGACAGTTTTAAAAATCTCCAATACATTTACAATAAAAGTATTAGAATTGTAAAGTCTTAAATTGACCTCCAGGATGTTAGGAAATCAAATTTAAAGCATTGCATTGTCTGTTACTCAACGGAGTGGACTGAGGACAGCGTGTGACTTGTGTACTGCAAATGATGCAATAGCTAAATATTCTTGTGTGAGTTAAGGTTGACTAAATGATCATCTTTAACTCTGCTTTTCCCAGGGCTCTTTGAACTCTTGTTGTTTTATTAGGTAATATTCTATGCTGTTATTTTATTGTTGTTTAAAAAGCGTTCTCTTTTGGGAAAGAAAACACGTGATTTCTTTGGTTTCTAGATAGAAATTAGCAATCTTTTGCTCGGAATGTAAAAGTATGCTGTGTTATCATAAGCTGACCCTCCTCCTCCCAAGAATTCTAGGGAGTAAAATGCATAAGCAGGAAGTCAGAAATTGATCAACAGAGTTATAGGTTTTAAAAAAAACTGTCTTACATTTTTGCCCTAGGATTAATTTTCAGCGAAAATTCAAATATTGTTTCTGTTTATCTGGTATCAGTTTTTACTTCATTAGCAGGAAATGGTAAATATACATTCCGCACAAATAGAGTTTTCTTTATGGAACAAAGGATTTGTACTCCATAGGGAGATGTGTAAAATAAAATAATCTTTCTGCTCTCCTTGTAATTTTCTCCCTCCTACCCTCAATAAGTAAAAAAGAAGAATTTTTTTCACCTACGCTGTTAGGAGCCATTTTAGTGTAGCCTCTAGCATTTTGATAAAACAAAATGTTCACTAGCAGGACCTTGGTGGTGATAGCATGAGGGACTGGGATAGAACTATCTTTTTCATTTTCTTTTGATCCTGAAGTTACATCTCTGTACAGTCAGCTCAGCTTGTGTCATTGCAGTAGGAGGATGTGTAGGTGGAAAGCTATTCCAGAAGGAGGCTGAAGCTACCTTCCTTGACAAGAAAAAAATCCAAGCAAATACATGCAATAGAAAAATATTCAAAGCATCACAGAATGTTATAGTTACAAGGGGCCTTAGGTTTCATTTAACCCATCTAGATGAAATGTATATTCTGTGATTGTGAATGGGAGTTTTCCATGTTTAAAAAATTAAGTTTATTCATGTGTCCTTTTACTTATCATGTATTTGTGACTATTTTTTTAAAATACCATGAATGGGAACATTCTGTATCATAGTTTCTTTTTATTTGTCTGGATGCTTGTATATTCCTGTTAGTCTACAAATATGCCAACATGTGCAAACTTAACGAGAAGATGGCAATCCAATATTGTATAGTGGTAAAAAGTTATAGTGCAGGAAGACTGGATTAACTGTGCTTTCAGCAGTTAAGTTGCCGAGCTGTTTGTAATGAGTTATATTGTAAAGTTTTAGACTAACTTGCATGTATCCCAGAGTTTGCATGGTGTTGTTGAGTGTCTCATTAGACATGTACTCTACCTGCTATTCTCTCCTGACATACAAAATGGTTGTAATTGAGCTGGCATCTAGAAAGTGGTGGTAGCACTACAGATTGTATCATTAATCCCAAACACAGGAGTTGCAAAACACCTTTCTTTAAATATTTTCTCTTCATGGTGCAACTGGGGAGGGCCAAATTCCAGCCTTAATAAAGTTTCCACCTGACCAGTTGGTAGAAATGGCAGAGTAATAGAACGTTTGGTCAAGAAACCAATGTGTGGACTGTGTCTAGGATTAGACTCTGCATTTCTGTCTGTTCCAAATGAGCTCCTCATTTCATTTCTTTTTTTAACTTAAATTTAAATTTTAAGTTCTGGGGTATATGTGCAGGACGTGCAGGTTTGTTATACAGGTAAACATGTGTCATGGTGGTTTGCTGTACCTGTCAACCCATCTTCTAGGTATTAAGCCCAGCATGCATTAGCTGTTTTTTCTAATGCTCTCCCCCACCCAATCTGAGCTCCTCATTTCTACCCAGTACGTATGTCCATGTGTCTAGGAGAAATGGAGAGTTCTATATTTGGGTTCTTCTAGAGATATTCCCTATGAGATTTCTAACCCCTAATAGTATTCTTCTGCTGATGATCATCTACTTAAATGATATCGTATCATCAGAATCTCTTTATGGAATTACCTTTGTATTTTGCACAGTTCTTCCATTCTAGCTTCTAAATGTTATTTTTCCTCCCCTAAATCATTTTTCTAATGGAGACAACATTCAAATACATAGGACAGAGCCCACAGTCAGGGCAGGAAACCTGCACAGTGAGGCTGGTTTCGATTTGCAGGCCATCCTACTGGCAGCTGCTTTGTAGGCAGCTTCGTGTAATAGTGCAGAGGGTACAGAGAGAGACCTACACTGTGATTTCATTGGTTTGTGTGTTTTGTATTGAAATTGTAGATTTTTTTGGTTGGGATTTATTTGAGATGATTCAAGACATTTTGCATAGTACTCAAATATAGGTGAAAGAATTTCAAGTTTGCTCATTTTGGCATAATTCTAAAACAAAAGTGTTACTGTTGGATCTGGGCATGTGATGGGTGAATGAGTGTTTCAGTGAAATGACATAAGTCTGTATAATTTGGAGGGTAATGATGCCTTAGAACAAGAATAAATCTGGAGCGATGGAAAGGCTCCATATTCTAGATGAATGCATGCTTCCTCTTATGACTCTGAAAAATGAAATTAAATCTTTATTTATACGAATCCACTGAGGGGGGAAAGCTACATGGGCTTGGTTTAATGATATATTTCAGAACAGGAATATTAGCCTTAACCTCTTTCCTCACATTGCATATGATATTTAATCCATCATCTTTGTTTTAAACAAACAATACACAAGCTGTTGCTGGCATTGGTATAAAGCTGATGGTCCATCTGGAGAGCAGGCATATAGATCAGGAAAATAAGAGAATTGAAATTGGGTGCAAGGGCAGATTTGCATGTGTAAAAACCTTCCTGTTTTACCAGCTTTTTATCAAATTATTTAATACTGGTCAAAACAGATTCCTTTTTCTTGAAGCTGAGAAAGATTGCTCCTCCGAGAGGAAGAGTTGCTTTTGTGTTCCAGGAAGAACAATTGGTTTTGAAAGACAATAAAATAATGAGCCATTAGGATCATCTGTTGTAATATTGGGGAGTCTGTGTGGAAGAGGAGAGGACTGCTGGTGGAGTGAGGTCTCGTTCTAGCTGTGTGTGATCGTTGGCCAGTCGTTCAGCTTCTTGGCCTGCAGTGCTTCCTTTGACTCAAGTGAATTCAGCAACCATTTGTTGAGGCAAATGTGAAGATTTTGTGTGGGCCACCTATTTAGTTAGGCATTACAGATCCATAGACAAATAATACTGGGTCCTATGCTTACGAAGCTCCAGCTCTTACAGTGGAAACACGTTGTGGTTGAATGACTAGAGAGTGTTGCATATGAGTTATGGGTGCACAAAAGCAGGAAAAGTCGATTCCGTCTGGTGTAGACAGGAAGATTTGTAGTAAGAATCCTTCTTAAGGATTTTCTATTTTGACATGCAAGAGGAGCAGGCATCCCAGGTATTTGAATACTGAGAGATTCAGAACAAATTATCAACAAGATTCTTTCCAGTTCCACGTTTGTAGTGTTATCAATGTAAAATTATTTGAATAGCTTTCCACTGATGAGTTATTTGCTGAAAAGTGTTTATTGTCATGGTTGAAAGAAAGCAATGATGAAAGAAGAAATGATTACCTTTAGTGTAAAGTTGAGGCAGGATGGGACGAAGCAGTCTCATTTTTTCCCTTGTAATTATTCCCCTATTTGAAAAATCAACTTGTGTATACGGCGGCAAACACCTTGCGGTGCAGCCTTCCCTTTTAGTTTCAGGATGCAGCGGTGGATGAGCCACTGTAACCTGGCCTCCCTCCACGAGAGGTTGGAATCCAGGTGGCCATGTTCAAATGTGTCTGTGTGCAGCAAGGCTTCTGAAATGACAAGGGAGCCCGGCAGCTTCCAAAGCAGCTGTGACTCTGGATCTCACCCACCGTCTCTGCTTCTCACTACTGGAGGAGTGAATCTGTGCTGCCTTAGAAGGCATAGAGCCTGGGGCTTTCCTTCCTTTTTAATGGTTAATTTCATTAAAAAAAATTTGCAAGTGATGGATGTTGATCTCGTGACAAAAGAGAGATTCCCCCTTTATAAAACTATTCTAACTAAAGATCTTTTGTAAACCCATGGATTAGAAAGAAAACTTGAATTTCTCCTTTTTTGTTGTTGTTTATGAATGGCCAGTAATTTATTCACATGTGACATTTGAGCTGGCATTTTTTCCTCCTGAGATGACAGTAGC
Organism: Cacajao melanocephalus; assembly: GCA_963573385.1. Classification (NCBI taxonomy): domain Eukaryota; kingdom Metazoa; phylum Chordata; class Mammalia; order Primates; family Pitheciidae; genus Cacajao; species Cacajao melanocephalus. The sequence continues at coordinate 12,839 of CAUYLG010005316.1, read as the reverse complement.
GTCCGCTGTGTTGTATTCTAAAGCAAAGTCAGAATAGCCCTTTGCTTTTGTCCTGATTAGTAGTTCGGTTTTGCCCTCTTGCCTTTTTCATTTAGACCTTATGGTATTTCCTAACCCTCAGACTGTTTTGAAAGGCTTTGATTAAAATATGCTGATAAAAGAATTCGATAACCAAGTTAGGAACGACAAGGCTATCTGGAGAAGACCAAATGACTTGGCAGCCTAACAAATTCTATTCAGAGCACACAAAGAGATCCTGGAATGTTTTATAGGGACTCGTGTGTGGGGAATGGTATGAACTCAGGTTACCTGCAAAATATAGTGTCATATGGAAACATTTAAGAGCTTATGGAAAAATCTTTGAAATAAAGTGGAATGAGCTAGCAAGCATATTATACCTAAGAAGAAAAATAAGAGCATTCATTCTAATTTTTTTAGGTAGCTGCTCAAGGAAGGGAGATGGCTGAAAGTAAATGGTTTTCTACTTTGTACACATAATATGGAAGAGATCACCTAAGCCTAGTTTTGCTAAGCAAACCCTAGACTTAAAATGAGAGGTCTTCATGTCTAGCCACCTTCCTCTGTAGGCACCTCTCATGTGATACCCTAAAAGCCTCTGCTTAAATACTTCCAGAGAAAAGTGAGGGCTTGGGGGTGGGGATGAAGGTTGGCAGGAACTCATGTTGAATATGTAATATCTGTAAGATACTAGATTGGTATTTTATCGCCATCTCATTTCACTTATGAGTGTGGGTTTTATAACCCTCAAGTTTACAGGTGAGGAAACTAAGTTTATGTAAGTGTCATGAAACTTGCCTCAGCTCAGGTGTCTAGCTTGAGGCAAATCTAAAATTAGAACCTAGGTCCATCTTTTTGCACTGCACTAACCTGCCTCTCAAGAGGAGGGAGAGCTGCCTTCCTGGCTAAGGCAATATCTTCTGTCTAATAATGCAGACTGTTTAAAAATGCTTTCTTTTATTTAACTAAAATCTGTCTCCTATTAACATCTCTCATTGGTCCTGATTCTGGAGGATCACAGAGCTGCTGCAATTCTTTTCCTTAATGCAGTTATGTTTGCAACCACTGCTGCCAAAATGGCCTCTGCCATCTTTTACCCAGTTGGTTTTTTTGAAAATGAACAAACACGGGGCTGGGTGCGGTGGCTCATGCGTGTAATCAACCGCACTTTCGGAGGCTGAGGCAGGCGGATCATGAAGTCAGGAGATCGAGACCATCCTGGCCAACATGATGAAACCCTGTCTCTACGAAAATACAAAAAAATTAGCTGGGCGTGGTGGCGCACGCCTGTAATCCCAGCTACTCTGGACGCTGAGGCAGGGGAATTGCTTGAACCTGGGAGGTGGAGGTTGCAGTAAGCCGAGGTCGTGCCATTGTGCTTTAGCCTGGCGACCGAGCAAGACTCCGTCTCAAAAGAAAAAAAGAAAATGAACACACACACACACACACACACACACACACACACACACACCCTCTTGTTGACTGTAATCCATCTTTCAACATAATGGAGTTCTTTTTGAATCCTAGAGGTATAGACTCAAAGAATATGAGTATCAGAAGATATTTTAGTTTCATCTTTCCCTGCCTTGATTCATCAACCAGTTGTTAGTATGCCATCAGTCATGCTATTAATAAAGACAGTGAACAAGGTGAACAAGATAGGTTAACTTGTAGTCTGTGTATAGATTTCTGAAGTTGCATGCAGAATTTAGCTTACATGTGAATTTTTCTGGAAAAATAGTAACTATTGTCAAATTCTTTTTGAAGACAGTCTCACTCTCTCTCCCAGGCTAGAGTGCAGTGGTGTGATCTTGGCTCACTGCATCTTCCTCCTCCCGGGTTCGAGTGATTCTTGTGCCTCAACCTCCTGAGTAGCTGGGAGTACCACACCTGGCTAATTTTTGTACTTTTAGTAGAGATGGGGTTTCACTATGATGACCAGGCTGGTCTTGAACTCCTGACCTCAGGCGATCTGGCTGCCTCAGCCTCCCTAAGTGCTGGGATTAAAATAGAATTGCTTGAACCCGAGAGGTGGAGGTTGTAGTGAGCCAAGATTGCGTTACTGCACTCCAGCCTGGGTGACAGAGCAAGACTCCATCTCAAAAACAAAAAAAAATTTGAGAAGTTCTCAGAGTAGTAAACTTTATTCAGATTGAATATAGTGACCTCTTTGAGGAGAACTTTGCAAATGACCATAAATTCATATAACTCAGCCATCACTAGACCATGTTATTTCATCCAGGAGATACGGTAAATGGTCTTGCAAGATGCTTGACTAAAATTGAAGTATAAAAGTATTCCTGAATTCTCTTGATATTCCTGGACCTTGAGAAAGAATAATTATGCCTTTAAAAATGGAAAAATAAACTGCAATATTCCTATGTGGGCCTTTTAAAAAAAAGTATCCCTAAATTTTTAATTATAGAGTTTGCTTTTTTCCCCCCTACTTTTCTTTGTTTTAGATTATAAGCCCACGGTTGTTCACCAGAACTTTACCCTCGAGTCCGCAGGAACCTTTGAAAACAGATGTGGTATTGAAGAATATCCTCTGTAAGCCCAGAACTTATCCATTGTATAAAGAATTTTGTTTTCCCCAGTAGACTGGGAGCTCCTCAAAGGCAGGGACCTTTGCAAGGCTTTGAGTCCCTAGCACTGACCCCAGCATCTGGCAAATCTTATTTCATGTGACTTTATTTTGGCTGAATGGCCTGAAATGCAATTGTCCTGAGCACCTAATACATTTAATTTAATTTAATTTAATTATTAAATTTGTATAATAATAGAGACGTGGAGTTCCCCTGTGTTGCCCACACTGGCTTCAAGGGATGTTCCTGCCTCAGGCTCCCAAAGCTCTGGGATTACAGGCATGAGCCACTGCACCAAGCCCTAATACATTTAATAAATGATGAGGAGGAAGAACAGTGGACCCCAGTGAGATATGGTCCACAGGGAAAATGAAGAGCTTCATCAAAAATGGTGATCTTCAAGCCTGTAATCCCAGCACTTTGGGAGACTGAGGCAGGTGGATCACTTGAGCCCAGGAGTTCGAGACCAGCCTGGGAAACATGGTGAAACCCCATCTCTATTAAAAAAATACAAAAATTAGCCATGCCTGTAGTCCCAGCTATTAATATGTGGGAGGCTGAGGTGGGAGGACCATTTGAGTCCGGGAGGTAGAGGTTACAGTGAGCCACTTTCACTCCAACCTGGGTGACAGAGTGAAACCCCATCTCAAAAACAAAAAAAAGATGATCTTTATTAGGTTTGAAATTTTAAAAAATGTAGCCTAAGTAAAAGTGTTAACATAACCCCAATCACATGTTGTTGAAAATGAGCACTGGCCTGCATGAAGTGGACACTAATGATTTTACATATGTAAGAAGAGAATTTTATTGAGACCTTAAGAAGAACTGTTGATACCATTCCCTATACCCTACAGATAAGGATACTTAGTGAAGTGACTTTCCTAAGGTCACATACCCAGAACAGTGGTACTCTTTCCCACCAATGGTGATGTTTACTTATGTTTTTTAGAAAAATCTTTAAAATGTTAAAAGTATAAGATTAAAGGTAATTTCTAGACCATATGAAGTAGCCCAGTTGTCCCAGGATTAGTTTATTATGTGTATATCAGCCATTATTTTACAGTCGTCAAACATAAATTCACACAACCTGGTTTTAAAGGATGCTTTCTATGCAACTGAAATGTATGCATAGAATGACAATAGTCATACTACTTTCTTTCTTTTTTTTTTTTGTCACTCTGTCACCCTGGCTGGAGTGCAGTGGTGCAATCTAAGCTCACTGCAGCCTCCACCTCCCAGGTTCAAGTGATTCTCGGTGCCTTAGCCTCCCGAGTAGCTGGATTACAGGCACATGCCACCCGCCTAGCTAATTTTTGTATTTTTAGTGAGAACGGGGTCCCAGAATGTTGGCCAGGCTGATTTTGAACTCCTGACCTCAAGTGATCTCTGCCCACCTCAGCCTCCCAAAGTGCTGAGATTACAGGTATGAGCCACCACACCCAGCCAGTCATACTACTTTATAATCTGAAGTTGCCAGTTCTTTGCTGTGTTTCATCTTACGGACATTCTCCAAGGGCAACTTTAGTGATAATGAATATGTTAAAAATACTGGATAAAGGGCTGGGCGCAGCGGCTCATGCCTGTAATCCCAGCACTTTGGGAGGCCAAGGCAGGTGGTTCACGAGGTCAGGAGATCGAGACCATCCTGGCCAACATGGTGAAGCCCCCGTCTCTACTAAAAATACAAAAATTAGCCAGGCGTGGTGGCGGGCACCTTTAATCTCAGCTACTCAGGGGCTGAGGCAGGAGAATTGCTTGAACCAGGGAGTTGGAGATTGCGGTGAGCCGAGATTGCACCACTGTACTCCAGCCTAGCAACAGAGCAAGACTCTGTCTCCAAAAAAAAAAAAAAAAAAATCAGATAAAGTTAGAGATGTGTAGAGACATTCCTAATCCTATAGAGAGCAGCCATACCTTTCTATAAACTGTGCACGGAAGAAGAGGCAGAGCAGGGGGAATCCATTAGAGTTAGAATCCTGGCTTGATAAGCAAGGAAATTGACCCAGTGTGGTGGTTCTTAACATTGCTAAGAAGACTGTTCTTTGGCTTCTTTTTTTCCAGATAGCCAAAGTCAATGTCATTGTTTGCTTCAAGGATGATAGTCTACTATCTGCAGCCTACACTCTAAGCTTTTCTTATGCCTCCAGAATGACGTATTCAGTAATCACTTCTACTTTGTATTAAAACAGTTTGGGTTGTTCAGGTAAGAAGAAGAGGAGCCAGGCTGTTTCTAGTTTCCTTGGGTTTACATTACGTTATCTCTCAGACTGCTGTCGAAATCAGGGAGATTCATGACTTTTATGGCATCAGAGATAACAAATCTATAATGAAGACAGATGTCATCTTATTCTTTTTAAGTCATGGGCAAAAAAACATACCCATTGTCCTGTAACTTTCAGATCTTCTGTAACCTTTTTAAACAACATAGGAGAGAAGTTGGTACTTACACCCAAGGGAGGAGAAACTTAATGAGTAGAAAAGACAGAATTTACTTAGGAAAACGATGGAATTAAGCTCTGGACAAAACATGCATCAGTGATGCATAGCATTTTTGTTAATTGGGTCTTAACAGGTTTCTGACTCAGGTGGTAATCATTGTAGAAGTGGGTCTTACTAGACCATCCCAGTGGCAAATCCTGAAGCTGTAAGAACTCTTACCTCCTTGTTTGTGTGCACCTGAGTGTCTGGGGGTGGTACGTTTCTATAGCTTAATTTAGGTTCCACATACACTTCAGTGGTTAAACCTGAGCTAGACTCAAAGAGTTTGTTTCCATTAAGAAAATGAATCTTTTATGTGGACCAAGGTCAAGTTAGTTAATTTGTTTGCTTTTATTGGAATAACTTTTCCCATTCCAATTCATCACTTAATTTTAAGTGGTTCTACTAAAATACCCATTAAAGTCTTTACATTTCTCACAGACTAGGGTTATGACAGGTTCATATGACTTTTCTTTTGCCTCAAGGCACAAAAGGTAACTTTTCTGGTCATCAGGCTAGTCTTCCTTGTTCATAATTTCTCAACAGTGGGGCAATATTTTATGTAATACCAATATGAACTCTAATTGCAAAGAGACTAAATGAAATCTTCACATGAAAGAAGATTAATTAAAATATAAAAGTGCACTCAACTGTGATAAAACATTTCTTTAAAAAAAATGACCTTTTGTTGTTGTTGTTTTGCTAAATCCTTTTTTTTTGCCCACCTTACCCTCTTCTTCACTGATGCTTTTTCCAGCAACTGGAAGTTGACTCTGGCTAGGAAAGTAACTAAATGTGATGTTATCATTCTAATTAGTGATTACAAAAGATCAATTAATGTTATAATTAAAAACAGTGTCTAAATCTGTTGTTTGTAGTGAATAAATGTGACAATCACTTTGTTCATTGACATAGATGTGTTGAATTTCCTCCCTAGATTTTAAGGGGATGCATTTTAGTGCTGATGTGTGCGTTTAACTGTGGACAGTAGGAACAAGGCAAGCGTATTAGGGGAAGAATAGGGCCCTAATGTCTAAGCTAGAGCCATATTTTAGCATACTTGACACCTTTCCTTGGTATATGATGCTATATCAGCAACTTGTACTCATTGGATCTGGAGCCTCTAGCTTTTAATATTTTATCACTAAATGCTTAAGTGTTTATGTTGCAAAAAGAAAAGAAAAAAAAAGATTCCCACTTGGACTCTCAAACCATGTGAACAGGCTATGATGTGATAACTGTCATTAATGAATTTGGTTTCATTTATCGCAATAATTTTTACATTGATCAGGCAGAGTAGTAAGTACCTGATTTTTGCAGATCTGGTTGAATTTTCTTCTGATACAGAGCAAGCTGTTTTTCATACATCGAAGCCTGGGAAAGCTCTGTTACTGTTAAAAGAGTAACCGTATCTCTTCACTGAATTGTTGCCAACCAGATGTAGACTTTTGGAGTGTGCCCAGAAAACTTCTACAGCTGATACCTTGGTGACTTGTTCCTACTTCTGGCTTTACTGGCACCTATTTAAATAACAGAGGAACATAATTGTGTATTGGTAGGTCAAAATTTTATACACTTCTGTAGAAGCAATTAAATACAGGTAAGCCAATTGGTAGAAATGAAGTAAACCCAATTTGCTTTTTGAGATTAGCACTAAAGATATGGTAAGCTTTGGTTATGTCATTTGGTCAAAAAAGAAAGAGGAAAATCTCTCAGAAAAGTTATCTGGAAGATTAGCGCTGAACGTCAACAAGGCAGTCCACTACCATTACTAAAAGAAATCTCCCCTTTTAACTTCATCCCATAAATGGATCGTGCTTCATGGATCCACCTGAAGAGGATTTGGTTTAGTTTTAGATTCTTAGATGACAGACTTCCACCATCATGTTTCAGTATTCTTTCCACGATATTAATATTATAAAAACAGTTAGAAATGAGGAAATAGCATGTCAGGTTCACTAATTGATCAAGAAATATGCGTTTTCCGAAACGTCAGTCCAAAACAACAAACCTCAGATACCCTAAGTGCAGATAACTTGGGAGCAGTTGAAATCCTGTAAGCCACAAAAGTAGTATCTTTTGGGATGGCTGGTGAAAGAAGGAAGCTAGTTGAGTTCATTGACTCTCTTGCTAGCTAAAAAGACAATTAAACAAGGAGAAAAGAGGGAGGAAGGAAGGAACCAAAGCAACTAAAATCTGTTTCTTTTTTAGAAGGAGTTGGAAGATGAGGAGTAACACAACACTTTAGATATATGTGTTAAAAACTTACAACAAATCATAGATCATACTAGAGGATTACTGAAGTTTAGAACATGGCTGAGGGTGTAGATGTCAGATTTTCTTACACAATAGTGGGTCTTTTGTTTTAGAGTTCACTCTTGGCAAGCAGCTCCCTACCACTGCGTTAATTTCCTGTCGATCTTTCATTCAGCAACAGAACTAGAGATGGGGAGCAGACACTGCCCCCCCACCCAGGCTTTTTAAGACTGTGCTTTGTGTAGATTAAAAAGAAGAAAGGAAAAAGAAAAAACTTTTTCCAAACAAGATGTCCATGTGCATTCTTTAAGATCCTGTGTGTGCTTAAAATGGTTCTTTAAAAAAGCCCTCTCCATAATTTTGAACCTCTCCTTTTTCTAAAGACTTTTATAGCCATTTTTTTTCTTCTTCTCAGCATGTGAACCAATGTGTAACTCAAATAGATGTTACTTTGCTGTTTACTTAGATTGTTTTAAAAGGCTAGCTGTGTGGAGGAATGAGGAAGGAAGGGAGGCAGGAGTGGCTGGGGCTTATTTTTTTCTCCGTTGACCTAATGAGTGCAGTTCTTAAAAAATAATAAATATTTATATGTGGTCTTAATTTTTAATGAGTCTCATAAACTGGCTGGTATAGAAAAGTATATGAAAAGCCATATATATTAAACTATAGTTATTGTAAATACATGCATATGTATTCTAGAATGTTTTATGAGGAAGGGAACTTGCTGGTCTTGTTAACTCTTGTTTTCCCAGTGTCTAGAACAGTGCCTAACATATAACTAGTACTCAGTAAATATTTGTTGATTGAAAAAAATGAATGTAAATTGACAACACTGCCTAGTAGGGGTACCATTAGACTAGAATTCAGAACACTTTGAGTCTAGTTCCATCACTGCTGTTAATCAAAAATATGTTGTTTCCAAAATCATTTAACTTCTTTACTCCTCTGTTTAAAAAAAAAAAAATTGGGAATAGCCTAGCTACTCAGAAGGCTGTGGTGGAAGGATGACTTGAGTCCAGGAATTTCGGGCTGTAGTGGGTTATAATTGTGCCTGTGAATAGCCACTGCACTGGGCTACGTGGTGAGACCCTGTCACTTAAAAAAGAAATAATAGGGGCCGGACGCGGTGGCTCTCGCCTGTAATCCCAGCACTTTGGGAGGCCAAGGCGGGTGGATCACCTGAGGTCAGGAGTTCCAGACCAGCCTGGCCAACATGGTAGTGGCACTTGACTGTAATCCCAGCTACTCTGGAGGCTGAGGCAGCAGAATCACTTGAATCCAGGAGGCAGAGGTTGCAGTGAGCACTCTAACCAGGGAGACAGAGATTCCATCTCAAAACAAAACAAGAAAAAAACAAAAAAGGAATAATAATATCTGCTCTTTTTGCCTTCTGTGGCTTTTTGTAATGATTAAATGGTATCTGAAGGATACAAAAGTGCTTTGGAAACTACAGGGTGCTTTACAGAGTGTGTGTGTGTGTGTGTGTGTGTGTGTGTGTGTGTGTGTGTAAAATCCTTTATCTCTTTGCTTCTCAATTTCTTTTCTTAGGAAAATCAGATTATTTAAATCCCATTATGCACAGCTCTCCTCTGTTCTTACTAAGCCTCTGTATTCCATTACCTCTAGTAAATCAGAAAAAGGTGGTGAGTCAGGCTGGAGTGGAAATCGGGGTCTGCTGTTTTCTTATGTCCGTGTTACTCTGTGGAACTCAGAAACCTTGAGTGCGTGTCTTATGACGTTTCTTACCTGTTTGAACTATATAAGCTATAACATATGACTTAGGGTCTTTCAGTTATGACCACTCTTAAGATTGTTTGATGACTAAGTTAAAGTATTTATTAGTTGTTAATAAGGTGGATTGATAATCATGCATTTTAACATAGTCAACTAAAGTCAGTGTCATAGAATTAGCTATAAAGATACTTTTTAGGCCGGATGAGGATACTGGTGCCTGTAATCCCAGCACCTTGAGAGGCTGAGGTGGGAGGATTGTTTGAGTCCAGGAGTTCAAGACAGGCCTGGGCAACATAGGGAGACCTTGTCTCTATAATCATAAATAAAAATTTTTTTAAAAATGTCTGTATACACATATGCTTATGTGTTTTAATAATAATATGTCCCCGAGTTGCACATCTGGAAGAGGAAAAGATAGAAACTAAAAAGTAAATAGAATGGTATAGACGAAGAGAAAAGATGGCATCATTAGGATGATTATTTTTTATTTTTGGAACAACGCAAAGCTTTACACCCATTCTTTTCCCACATTTATTTTTTCAATAGAATTCTTAAATCTAAGTAATGAATAATAAAATATGGAGGTTCTTCATGTTAATAAATTGCTTTAAATTAGGAAGAAAGCGGTGTGAAGGCTGCAGTAGACTTCACAAGCATTGTTAGACTTTAGATTTGGAAATCAACTTTAAGAACTTAGAACCTTTAGATTTAAGAGATCGTTTAACACAGCCACTCTCATTTGGCTTTTAAGAGAACTGAGGCCCAGGTAGCCCAGACCAAGGATCTTTTGAAAGGTCATGCTGCCAGGTTCTTTAGAGTCAAAAGTGTAACCTACATGTTTAGGTTCCTACATTTTTACTATTTCTTCTTTTCTAACTGTTGACTGTTGATTTTATTTTATTTTTTTTTTCTTTTTTGAGACAGGGTCTTGCTCTGTTGCCCAGCCTGCAGTGCAGTGGTGCAGTCATGACTCACTGCAGCCTGAAACTCTTGAGCTCCAGCTATCCTCCCATGTCAGCCTCTCAAGTAACTGGGACTACCGGCCTGTGCCATCACACCTGGATAATTTTCAAAAATTATTTGTAGAGACAGGGTCTCCCTATGTTGTGCAGGCTGGTCTCAAACTACAGGGCTCAAGCCATCCTCCTGCCTCAGCCTCCCAAAGGGCTGGTATTTGAATTTTCTTAAACTTAAATCAATATTACAGGCCCCACTTAGGAGAACTTTTCAGAATATTGTTGGTGTTGACTACATTTACTAATGACAGTCACCCGTGTTTACTGGGCCGGAAAACCAACTTTCATCTTAATAAGACAGTTATGTCTATGTGCCATCCTTATCCTTGTCTGGACATATCTGTAGAGCACACATTTTAAATCTGAAAGAATATAAGCAGTCTACCCTACCCCAGCTTTTGTAAATGGCAGGGGCTATTGAAAAAAATCAGAACCGTCCACTTACCCTTGCATACACGTAGCTTAAAATATATGTTACTTATTGAAAGCATTGTTTAACTTGAACTCAGGAGATATACTACATCATGTAATATGTCTGCATTTGTCCATGCATTCTTTTTGGAAACCTGATCCTACTTATGTCTGCATTTAACAGATAGGCTAGGTTAAGTTATGTTAAACATGTTGTGCTGAGGTTTGATTCACCGTGCTACAGCCTGGCTTTCTTCCTTGATTAGCTTTAATCAAACTCTCTGCATTCCATGACCTTAATAAAGCTATTTTTCCTGACAACTGAAGACTGTCTTAACAAGCATAGTTCATCTGTGCTGAAACTAAGGCTGAGTTAAGATGGGGTTTAGGTCCTCATTAAAGTCCACAGCATGGAGTATAAGAGGAAATGATGAAATGGTGCTCCCTGAAACATCTCTTCTTTAAATTTAATTAGACAAATTATACGCAAACTAGTAGATGCCCTGGGAAGGCAATCAACATTAAGGCTAATAAAAAGCTTGAGTAGTATAAAAGGGCTGGGGGAGGTGCTGTGGAGCCTTTCTAACGCTTGTGAGAGGTAAATTAAAACCAATTGTGAAACGTAGACACTGGATGAATTTCAATATTGATTTAGAAATTAATTTTATGATGTTGCTCTAAATATAAAAACAGAGACTATACTTATTAATAAATCTCTCAGAATTTGGCATGTTAACACCTGTGCACAAAGTATTCTACGGATCTTTATATGCTGGAAAACACAATTATGGGCTGACTTGGGGGTTTTGACATACCTGGGTTCAAATTCTAGCCACTTCTCCTACTAGCTTTATTTGTTTGAGGAGGGTTTTTTTTGGTGCATGTTACTTCACCCTTGTGAAACCCAATTTCATCATCTATAAAATGAGAGAAATAATTCTATTCCTGAAGAGGCTTTATAAGAATTAAAAGAAGTTAAAATAGATTATAAGTATAGAACACTTGGTACAATGCCTGGCACATAATGGGTGTTCAAAAATAGGTACCCCATATTTAGAAGGAACTTCCACTGAGTTAAGAGTGGTTTCAAGCAAACTATCCTATAAATATGTGAGAATTGGATTATAAATGTAAATATTGTGTGCGTAATCTTAGGATCAAGATAACTTTAAGGGAAGTGCTAGAGGACAGAAGCTTATAGCTTCTGGAAGGAAAGGTGACTCAAACATAAGCAAATTATTTAAGCCCACAGCAGGCAAACGAAGAGAGGTTTTAGTAGGTTGAAACATTTGTTAAGTGTTGCATGCCAAGCATCCTGTATACCTTACCATCTCATTTAATATTGATAACAACTCTGCAAGGTAGTTATTATTGACTTAATTTTGCAGATAAGGAAAAAAGAGATTCAGAAAGGCTATGTGAGTTGAATTTTAGCATAGAAGAGTCAGGACTGGAACTCAGTGTTGGCCTGGTTCTTGAGGGCAGTTGGATGGCAAACTAGTGCAAGTATGCTATAGCTTTAAAAGATGACATTTGTCGTATAAATTACATGGGGATATGTAGTCTCTCTCCTTTGTGGCTCTTTTCCTCCTTGGGTGAGTTCTAAATAAACCTATTTTGTGTCGTTTTTTTCACCCTCATTCCATTGCTTTCAGACTCTGGTTCTCAGCCTTGGCTGCCCATTTAGAATCGCCTGGAGTGGGATCTGGGTGCTAGCATTTTTTTAAAGCTCCTTTAGCGATTCCAGGTAGGCAACCTGTACTAAAGACCTCTGCTTTAAGATCTGTCTACCTCAGGCATAGGTGTTTTCGTTGCCCACAGTGTTAAGCCTAAGTTTCAGCAGAGATTTGCCAGGGTTGATTATGGTCCTCTTGCTTGTTGGGAAGAGGAAATATGGAAGCTGTGAAATCTTTTCCAGTTGTGATAGATGTTGTTCATGCATTAATTAGCACGTAAAAATTAAAAATGCTCTGTTTTTTTTTAATTGCATTTTAGGTTTTGGGGTACATGTGAAGAACATGCAAGATTGTTGCATAGGTACACACATGGTAGTGTGATTTGCTGCCTTCCTCCCCATCACCTATATCTGGCATTTCTTCTCATGCTATGTCTCCCCAACTCCCCACCCCCGGCTGTGCCGCCCCGAATTGCCCCCCCACAGACGGGAAAGTTTGGTGGGGCCCACCCGGGGGCCCTGGGTGGGCCGTTGTCAACAACCCACCCCAAACAGTCCCACCCCAAGTTCCCCACCACAAACCGACAATTATTATTCTACCCACCCAGTGTCCAATTGTTATAAAAGTTAAAAACCCACCAAAGAGTGATAACACGGGGGGTTTGG
>CAUYLG010005315.1:0-18261 GCA_963573385.1 Cacajao melanocephalus | reverse complement strand
CTGGATTCTGTCACTCAGTGTGAAGGGAGCTTTCTTTCTCTGGATTTCCCCTCTGGAGTCCCCTTCCACACTCTTTGTGGAAGTTTTCTCTCTTTTTCTCCTTTTTTTCCTCTTTCTCTACCTAAATAAATACACTTTCTGCAAAAAAAAAAAAAAAAATGAAAAAGGAAAAAGAAAAGGAAATATAATGGAAGAACAAATAATAAAATAAGCATATAAAATACGTAAACATAAATCAACTATATAAAGGACATAGAAATAAATAAATATAATGGTATAAAACATATGAATGTATATTTATATATAATTACTATATATATTTTTATAAAATATTTTATGTATGTTATATATTTTACATATAATTATAAATTTTATATGTAATCATATAAATATGCATATAAATTTTATAAATAATTGTATATTTTATTTATATATAATATAAAATCATACATATATAATTTTATATATAATATAAAAATTTATATATAATTTTATATTATATATAATCATTAAATCATATTTTATGTTATTTTTATTTTATATAAAATCATGCATATAAATATATTATTTATATATAATGTAAAATATGTAATATATAAAGTATTTAAACAAACACATAAAATAATGTATTTATATTACACTATAAATATTTTAGTAATATATTTTTATTATTTCCCTGAGCTTTTCTGTTACTGTCAATATTTTTTCATTTTACTGTGTTATCACTAAGTTTTCAAAAGCTTACTTCTCTTAAATTTCTCACTAATGAAAGACTTTATTTTACTAAAAGTCAATGTATACAGGGGTTTTATATGTATATACATATATATTTACACACACTATGTATATATAAACCATATAGATATATAAATCATATATATAAACCATATAGATATATAAGCCATATATATATATATACATATACTAGATAGATAGATATAGATAGATAATACTAGACTATAGAGTCATCATCATGAACTTGGTTGCTTTTCCTGGTCTGAAATAGTCATTTCCATTCTTAATGATCACAAACAGAAAAATAATCATAATTCTCAATCCCTGTGGGAGTAGGATGCATTTTCATTTTCACAAAAGGTCATACATACATATTGAAATAATTTAAAAATGAAAATCAGAATGATCACTGAAAACATTCAAGATCCCAAAGTCTGACATTTGTCTTGCCATAGATTATACATATAGTACTAACATTTTTAGGTCACTAAACATGACTAGTATGTTTTGAATAATCCTTATTATTTTCTCCAATTTACTCTATCTTTTAATAAATTCAACTGAATTATTTTCATCTGAGCAAATTATCTCTGATTTTTAAGGCCTTCTTTTCTTCTAACACCCCAAAACAGCATTCAATCAATGTCATATTCTATTAAAATTAGCCTTTTAATGAGAAATCAATATGCATGAATTAGTAATTATGTACCAAACATTTTATATATATTGCAGTAAGAAGTCAGTTCTTGAAGAGATCAATTAGCTTGCTTAAGGCTTCTTTATGGAGTGGACCTAAGGAACTAAGGGTCTTGGTGACTGTAAACTCAAGCTCTTTAGCAAGTAATCGAACTTCTGAGATAATAACGGGAGGAAGGAGGGAGGCATTCTGGTGACATTTGGAAGAAAGAATCTCTTCCTCGTTTGAATGTCCAGAGTGCTTTCCCTTTATTTATTTACTTGTTTATTTGTTATTCATTCATTCTTTTTCTTTTTTTTTTTCTTTTGAGATGGAGTTTTGCTCTTGTTTCCCAGGCTTGAGTGCAAAGGCACAATCTTGGCTCACTGCAACCTCCACCACTCAGGTTCAAGCAATTCTCCTGCCTCAGACTCCTGAGTAGCTGGGATTACAGGGATGCCACCATGCCTGGCTAATTTTTTGTATTTTTAGTAGAGATGGAGTTTTGCCATAGTGGCCAGGCTGATCTCAAACTCCTGACCTCAGGTGATCCACCCGCCTTGGCCTCCCAAAGTGCCAGGATTACAGGTGTGAGCCCCCATGCCCGGCCTATTTATTCATTTTTTAATAATTTCAACTTTTATTTTAGATTCAGGGGGTACACGTGCTGGTTTGTTACACGGGTACATTTCATGATGCTGGGGTTGTGGTGGGATTAACCCCATTACCCAGGTAGTGAGCATAGTACCCAATAGTTAACTTTTCAAGCCTTTCCACCCCCACCTCCCCCACTTATAGTCCCCAGAGTTTATTGTCCTATATTTATTTAAATTCTCTTGTTTCTCCTAACAAGTATTAAGTTTAATTATAATAAAAATCTCTACCATTTTGAGTTCTTACTTTGCTCCCAAGTTCTTTTTAAATGGCATTGCATGCATTCATACATTTAATTTATATAACACATTTATGAGGTTGCTCCTATTATAATATTCAGTTTATCAATGGAGAAGAAAAAGATTAATTGACTTGCCATGATCATACCTGGCACATAGCAATGTTACCATGATTACCTAAATATATCTACCAATAAATAAACACTTTTGAATATTTCAATATTACTTTATTAGAAGGCAGAAAAGTCTTCTCTGAATTGCAACTGTGTGAGCCCAGGGATTTGAGACCAACCTGGTCAACATGGCAAAACCCTGTCTCTACTAAAAATACAAAAATTAGCCATGTGTGGTGGCTTGTGCCACCAGCTACTCAGGAGACTAAGGCAGGAGAATCGCTTCAACCTAGGAGGTGGAGGATGTCATTATCAGAGGTCTTGCCACTGCACTCCAGCCTGGGTGACAGGGGGAGACTCTGCCTCAAACTACTAATAGTTATTATAAATAAATAAACTGCAAGTGTGTTATCTGATATATTTTATATCCTCACAGTTTCTTGATTTTTTTCAATGTTGATAGCAGGATATGAGGAAAAGAACTTTTTAGTAATGATTCTAAAATGTGAGGTAGTGAACAGCTGAGAAGAGTCATGTCAATTCTCATTAGCAGCAAATAACTCTTTTCATTTTACCCATTTGTTTCTTACCCCCTTTTAATTTCTTTATAATGTGACTCTAATTAGTTTCATTTTCACATCTCTAGGAATGTTTTGAGTATTTTTGTGGTCTCCCATGATGCTGCATCCTTGTCCTCAAAATTGTCAGATTGATTATTGAAGGGTAGGGAGGATGGCTCACCAGCCTGAGATGGTAATCTGAGCTAGGGACTTATTTAAGATTAGAGCTGGAGGCTCCTTTAATCCTGCAATTCCTACTATTCAGCTTAGTTTAGCCTCAACAAAGTGAAACAATCCAAAAACCTACTATTATTTTTCCCATGGCTGAGGAATTGACTCAAGGATTATTTTATAAAATAATTTTTATAAAGTAAAATAATCAGACTTCAGGGATCACAATTCAATAATTAAAGGACCTAAAGTAGAATGAGCAAGTCCAGAGATCTAAGGTACAACATGAGGACTGTAAGGAATCACATTTTATTGTATTTGGGATTCATGTTAAATTAGTAGATTTTAGCTGCTCTTGCCACAAAAACAAAACAAAACAAAAATGTGGGTACTTAAGTGAGATGACATATATATGAATTTGTTTCACTATACTACCCTTTTTACTATTTGTGTCTTGTATCTCTTAAATATACACAATAAAATTTAATTGGAAAAAAAGAAAAGAAATACAGGCTTAAAAATTGGAAAATCAGAGATTGCTAAGAGAGCACTAGCAGATTACCTTAGTACAGCTATTATTCTTTCCATCCTGCTGTTCAGGTTCCAGAGACTTCCTTCTGTATGTTTCCTCAAACACGGTGTCCTTTAAACAAACAAAAATAAGTATGCTGTAGTGTGCTCCTTTTAAGTTATTCTAATTTTTTTGATGCAATTCAAATGTACATGTTATTGAGCACATAGGAAGCTATTCTTTAAATAAGCTTTAATGAAGTTCCAAAACATTAAGAACACCCACAAAAGTGTCTCACATCCACCCTCTGGCAAAAGGTGAGTAAGATGACTAAACCAACTAGTGTTCACACAGTGAAATATATTGAATAGAAAGACATGCATGTTCAAGATAGTATAAGACAAAGTATAATTTTAAATTGTCCGTGTGATTACTGAAGATCATATTTCACACTGTTACAGGAGAATTTTAGTAATTTGTATATCATTAATTAATAAGTGGTCCACACTACAGATATTATATATATGTTCAATTATGACAGATTGATATTGTTCCAGGGACCCTGATATTTTTCCTTTTAGCTTGGAACAGTAATTTATAATGACAGTAATACATATATATTACAGTAACTTTGCATTTGAGTACACATTTATAGACAGTCTGCAATTCATTAGGAAATAATTTGAAAGTACAAAAACAAACTCTGAAACATTTATTTTTATGAAGTAAAAAGACTGTAATTAACATTTCCATTTCTTGCAAGCAGGCCACAGTTACCATAAATATGAAATGTCCTCCTATGAACATGATTCATATCCGACATTATGACAAACTCTTTTTCAGACAGTCATTAAGGATGTGAATCAGGCCTATTAGTATTTATGTCATTGTGTCTTCTTGAAATGGGGTTGAGAGATAGTGGGGGCAGGATAAGAACGTTATCAAATGTGTTAGTTTGAAGGAAAAGACCAAAAGAACCTAAATTTTTTATGCATTCATAATTTTCCTGCTTAGTGTTATATCTTAATTTGCCTTTCTCCTCTCCCCCCCTCATTTTCTTTCCTATTTTCTTCTTATGTCTTTTATCTTTTTCAAGTTGAAACTAGAATTGTATTGGGAGAACCCAAATTTCAAAAAATTAGTGATTGACTTAACTGAAAGAATATAATAAAGCACTATTTATTTGTATTTTAAAAAACCAATTTAAACTAATTGTTTAAAGAGGTGAAATATTGTTACCAGTTTTTCCTTATATCCTGAATATTGTAACAATCTTTATTCCCATTATCTTAAATACTTTATCACTTTTTCCCCTATATCAAAATATCTGCCCTCTCCTCCCTTCCCACAAATAGAAAATCAGGAAATAAAAGTCAGAAGTTCCCAGTATCATGTGTAACTTTTCTTTCATAACAAAGTTTTTAATGGTGGTAAATTAGTCAAATAATAAATTACTAAGTCTAATTTTAAAATAAAAATATTACACCTACAACATAAATTTATGTTGCTTAAATACATAAGCAGATGATTAATATACAATGCTTCCAATTTAATGTGATATTACACTTGTAACATAAACTTTTGGTTTCATTTTAAAAGATAAACCCTGGGATTTACATTTCTACAGTAAAAATAATTGATAATTTCACATTTTAGTTTTTAAAATATAGGTATGTGTAAGCTTTGTACTGATTTAAACTTTTTAAAAGTACATTTTTAAAATGTATAATCTTTTTATATAAAACCATGAAAATAACTTTTCTCTTGTCCTCTATATTATTATTATTATTAGTGATAAGAATACTTACATAAGACCTACCTCCTTAGCAATTTTTTAAAATTATATTTTAAGTTCTGGGGTACATGTGCAGATGGTGCAGGATTGTTACGTAGGTATACACATGCCATGGTGATTTGCTGCCTCCAACACCCCGTCCTCTACATTAGGTATTTCTCCTAATGTTATCCCTCCCCAATCTCCCCACTCCCTGCTATCAGTCCCCTAGCCCCCAATCCCCCAACAGACCCCAGTGTGTGATGTTCCCCTCCCTGTGTTCATGTGTTCTCATTGTTCAACACCCACTTATGAGTGAGAACATGTGGGTGTTTGGTTTTCTGTTCTTGTGTCAGTTTGCTGAGAATGATGGTTTCCAGATTCATCCATGTCCCTGCAAAGGACATGAACTCATCCTCTTTTAGCAACCCAAGTGCCTATCAAGAATAGACTGGATAAGGAAAATGTGGCACATACACACCATGGAATACTGTGCAAAATTTTAATTATAAACTACAGTATGATTAACTATAGGCACTATACTGTACATTAGATTTCTAGGACTTAGTCATCTCTGCAACTGAAGTTTTGAACTCTTTGAGTAATACCTCCCATTTTTTACCTCCCCTCACCCCCAGCCGTTAGCTGCCACCATTCTACTATTTGCCTATTTTGAGTCTGTTTTAAATTCCTCATCTGAGTGGTATCATGTAGTATTTGTTCTTCTATGTCTGGTTTATATAATTTAGTATATTGTTCTCCAAGTTCATCTACGTTCTGGCAAATGACAGGATTTCCTTTTATTTTTAAGGCTGAATAATATTCTATTGTGTATATATACATATCACATTTTCTTTATCCATTCATTCACTGATGGAAATTTAGGTTACTTTCATGTCTTGGTTATTATGAATAATGCTGCAATGCACATGGAGTTGCAAACATCTCTTTAGGATCTCAAGTTTAATATTTTTGAATATATACTCAGAAGTAGGATTGCCAAATCATATGGTAGTTTTATTTTTCATTTTTTGAGGAACTTTCATACTACTTTCCATAGAGGCTGTAGCAGTTTGCATTTCCACCAACAGTATATGAGGGATCCCTTTTCTCCACATTCTTGCAAATATGTATTTATTTATTTATTTTATAATAGCCATGCTAACTGGTTTGAGGTGATATGTCATTGTGGCTTTAATTTGCATTTCTCTGATGATGAGTGATGTTGAGCACTTTTTCATGTATCTGTGCCATTTTTTCTTTGGAGTAATGCTTATTCAGGTCTCTTCCCTATTTTTTATAGGGTTATTATTATAATTTGTTATTTAGTTGTAGGAATTTTCTATTTTTGATATTAACCCTTAATCAGATATATGGTTTGCAAATACTTCTTACATGCCACAGATTGCCTTTTCATTTTGTTGGTGGTTTCCTTTGCCATGCAGAAGCCTTAAGTTTAATATAGTCACAATTGTCTAGTTTTATTTTAGTTGCCTTTGCTTTTAGTATTATATTCAAGAAATCATTGCCAAGAACAATGTCAAGAAGTTTTTTCACTATGTTTTCTTCTGTAAATTTTATGGTTTTGGGTTTTACATATAGAGTTTTACATATTTGAGTTAATTTTTGTGTATGGCATAAGATAAGGGTATGATTTTATTTTAACCTTATAACTTTAAATGTATATGTGTGTGTGTTTCTGAGATATCTATTCTGCTCATTGGTTTATATGTCTGTTTTTATGCCAGTACCATTTTGTTTTGATTACTGTAGCTTTCAAATATATTTTAAATTTTATATCATTTTGAAATCAAGAAGTATGATACCTCTAATTTTACTTATCTTGTTTAAGATTACCTTGGCTGTTCAGGATCTTTTGTGATTCAGTATTAATTTTAGAATTGTTATCTCGGTTTCTGTAAAAAATGCCATTGGGACTTTGAGAGGCACTGAATTCAATCTGTAGATCACATTGGGTAGTATGGACATTATACCAATATTAGTTCTTCCAATCTATGAACATGAGATGTCTTTCTAGCTTTAGTTTTCTTCATTAGTGATTTATAGTTTTCACTATATAAACCTCTACCTCATTGGTTAATTTCATTCCTAGATATTTTATTTTATTTTATTTTATGATATTAAAATGAAATTATGTTTTAAAAAAGACAAGGTCTCTTTCTGTTTCTCAGCCTGGAGTGCAGTGCCATGATCATGGCTTACTGCAGCCTTGACATCCCAGGTTCAAGTAATTCTGTCACTTTAGCCGCCTAAGTAGCTGGGGCTACAGGAGCACCACCACACTCAGTTAAGTTTTGTTTATTAATAGAGATAAGGTTTCACTATGTTGCCCAGACTGGCTTCAAATTTCTGAGCTCAAGGGATTCGGCTGTATCCACCTCCGCCTCTGCCTCCTAAAGTGCAAAATTATAGGCATGAGCCACTATGCCCAGCCAAGATTATTTTCTTAATTTCCTTTTTGGACAGTTTGTTAGTGGATATATATGTATATGAATCAAGAAGAAATAGCATGAATCTAACAATAAAAGAAATAAAGGAGTTAATAATCTAATTTTTTTTTACATTTATCTTACTATATTTTTACTTATTTCTTCTAATAAAAACAAGGGGATACATGTGCAGAGAGTGCAGGTTTGTTACATAGGTATGCATGTGCCATGGTGGTTTGCTTCATCAACTGACCCATCCTCTAAGTTCCCTCCCCTCACCCCCGCCCCACCCTGCAACAGACCCTGGTGTGTATTATTCACCTCTCTGTATCTATATATTCTCAATGTTCTACTCCCACTTATGAGTGAGAACATGTGGTATTTGGTTTTCTGTTCCTGTGTTAGTTTGCTGAGGATGATATTTTCCTGCTTCATCCCTGTCCCTTCAAAGGACATGATCTCATTCTTTTTTATGGATGCATAGTATTCCACGGTGTATATGTACATTTCCTTTATCCAGTATATCATTCATGGCATTTGGGTTGGGTTCATGTCTTTCCTATTGTAAATAGTGCTGTAATAAACATACATGTGCATGTGTCTTTACAGTAGAATGATTTATAATCCTTTGGGTATATACCCAGTAATGGGATTGCTGAGTCAAATAGTATTTCTGCTTCTAGATCCTTGAAGAACTACTATACTGTCTTCCACAGTGGTTGAACTAATTTACATTCCCACCAACAATGTAAAAGCTTTTCTATTTCTCCGCAGATTCTCCAGCATCTATTGTTTCCTGACTTTTTAATAATTGCCATTCTGACTGGTGTGAGATGGTATTTCATTGTGGTTTTGATTTGCATTTCTCTGATGATGAGTGATGTTGAGCATTTTTTCACATTTCTTGGCCATGTAAATTTCTTCTTTCGAGAAGTGCCTGTTCATATCCTTTGCCCACTTTTTGATGGGGTTGTTTTTTTCCTGAAAGTATGTTTAAGTTTTTTGTAAATTCTGGATATTAGATCTTTGTCAGATGGGTAGATTGAAAAATTTTCTCCCATTCTATAGTTTGCCTGTTCATTCTGATGATAGTTTCTTTTGCTGTGCAGAAGCTCTTTAGTTTAATTAGATCTCATTTGTCAATTGGCTTTTGCTGCAATTGGTTTTGGCATTTTTGTCACGAAGTCTTTGCCCATGCCTGTGTCCTGAATGGTATTGCCTAGGTTTTCCTCTAGGGATTTTATGGCTTTAGGTTTTGCAGATGTAAAGTCTTTAATTCATCTTGAGATAATTTTTTTTATAAGGTGTAAGGAAGCAGTCCAGTTTCAGTTTTCTGCATATGGCTAGCCAGTTTTCCCAGAACCATTTACTGAATATGAGATCCTTTCCCGATTGCTTGTTTTTGTCAGGTTTGTTGAAGACCAGATGGTTATAGATGTGTGGTGTTATCTCTGAGGTCTCTGTTCTGCTGCGTTGGTCTGTATGTCTGTTTTGGTACCAGTACCATGATGTTTTTGGTTCCTGCAGCCTTGTAGTATAGTTTCAAATCAGGTAGCATGATGCCTCAAGTTTTGTTCTTTTTGCTTAGGATTGTCTTGGCTATACAGGGTCTTCTTTGATTCCATATGAAATTTAAAATAGCTTTTTCTAATTCTGTGAAGAATGTCAATGCTTCAATGCTTGATGGGAACAGCATTGAATCTAAAAATTACTTTGGGCAATATGACCATTTTCATGATACTGATTCTTCCTATCCACGAGGATGCAATATTTTTCCATCTGTTTGTGTTCTCTCTTATTTCCTTAAGCAGTGGTTTGTTCTTCTCCTTGAATAGGTCTTTCACATCCTTTGTTAGCTGTATTCCTAGGTATTTTATCCTCTTTGTAGTGATTGTGAGTGGGAGTTCATTCATGATTTGGCTCTCTGCTTGCCTATTCTTGGAGTAAAGGAATGCTTTTGATTTTTCCACACCAATTTTGTATCCTGAGACTTTGCTGAAGTTACCTATCAGTTCAAAAAGTTTTTGGTCTGAGATAATGGGGTTTTTTAAATCTAAAATCATGTCATCTGCAGACAAAGACAACTTGACTTCCTCTCTTCCTATTTGGAACATGAAGGGATGTTGAATTTTTATCAAAGGCATTTCTGCACCTATTGAGATAATCATGTTGCTTTTGTCTTTTGTTCTGTTTATGTGATGGATTACATTTATTGATTTCCATATGTTGAACCAGACTTGCATCCTAGGGATGAAGCCTACTTGATCATGGTGGCTAGTTTTTTAATGTGCTGCTGGATTTGGTTTGCCAGTATTTTATTGAGTATTTTCGCATCGATGTTTATCAGGGATATTGGCCTGAAATTTTCTTTTTTGTGTGTGTCTCTTCCTGGTTTTGATGTCAGAATGATGCTAGATTCATAAAATGAGTTAGGGAGGAATCCCTCCTTTTCAGTTGTTCAGAATAGTTTCAGAAGGAATGGTACCAGCTCCTCTTTGTATTTCTGGTAGAATTCAGCTGTGAATCTGTCTAGTCCTGGGCTTTGTTTGGTTGGAAGGCTATTAATTACTGCCCCAATTTCAGAACTTGTTATTGACCTCTTCAGGGATTCATCTTCTTCCTTGTTTAGTCTTGGTAGGGTGTATGGATCCAGGAATTTATCCATTTCTTGTAGACTTTCTACTTTATTTGCATAGAGGTGTTTACAAGCATTCTCTGATGATAGTTTGTATTTCTGTAAGGTCAGTGGTGATAGCCCCTTTATCATTTTTTATTGTGTCTATTTCATTGCTCTCTCTTTTCTTCTTTATTAGTCTAGCTAATGGTCTATCTATTTTTATCTATTTTGTTGTTGTTGTTGTTGTTGTTGTTTTTCAAAAAAACACCTCCTGAATTTGTTGATTTTTTTGGAGTTTTTTTGTATGTGTATGTGTCTCTATCTCCAATTCTTCTCTGATCTTAGTGATTTCTTGTCTTCTGTTAGCCTTTGGATTAGTTTGCTTTTGCCTCTCTACCCCTTTTAATTGTGATGTTTGGGTATTGATTTCAAATCTTTCCAGCTTTCTGATGTAGGCATTTAATGCTATAAATTTCCCTCTTAACACTACTTTAGCTGTGTCCCAGAGATTCTGGTACATTGTCTCTTTGTTCTCATTCATTTCAAAGAACTTCTTGATTTCTGCCTTCATTTTATTATTTACCCAGGAGTCATTCAGGAGTAGGTTGTTCAATTTCCATAAAACTGTGGGTTTTGAGTTAGTTTCTTAATCCTGAGTTCTAATTTGATTGCACTGTGGTCTGAGAGACTGTTATTATTTCAGTTTTTTCCATTTGCTGAGAAGTGTTTTACTTCCAATTATGTGGTCAATTTTAGACTAAGTGCCATGTGGCACTGAGAAGAATGTATATTCTGTTTATTTGGGGTAGAGAGTTCTGTAGACATCTACTAGGTCCACTTGATCCAGGGCTGAGTTTGAGTCCTGAATATCTTTGTTAACTTTCTGTCTCATTGATCTGTTTAATACTGACAGTGGCGTGTTAAAGCCTCCCACTATTATTGTGTGGCAGTCTAATTCTCTTTGTAGGTCTCTCTGTCTCTCTCTCTTGAGACCAAGTCTCACTGTTGCCCAGGCTGGAATGCAGGGGCCCAGTCTTGGCTCACTGCAACCTCCGCCTCCTGGGTTCAAGTAATTCTCCTGCCCAAGCCTCCCAAGTATCTGGGATTATAGGTGCGTGCCATAACACCTGGCTAATTTTTTTGTATTTTAAGTAGATATGGGTTTTCACCATGTGTGCCAGGCTGGTCTTGAACTCCTTACCTCAGGTTATCCAAGCTCCTCAGCCTCCCAAAGTACTGGGATTACATACATGAGCCACCACACCCAGCCTCTTTGTATGTCTCTAAGTACTTGTTTTATCAATCTGGGTACTCCTGTGTTAAATGTTTCCTGAATTTGCATGTTGGCCTGTCTTGCTAGGTTGGTGCAATTCTCCTGGATAATATCCTGAAGTGTGTTTTCCAGCTTGTTTCCATTCTCCCCATCTCCTTCAGGTACTCCAATCAATTGTAGGTTTGGTCTTTTTATGAAGTCCCGTATTTCTTGGAGGCTTTGTTCATTCCTTTTCATTCTTTTTTTCTCTATTCTTGTCTGCACGTCTTATTTCAGTAAGGTGGTTATCAAACTCTCGTATCCTTTCTTCTGCTTGGTTGATTTGGCTGTTGATACTTGTGTATGATTCATGAAGTTCTCCTGCTGTGTTTTTGAGCTCCATCAGGTTGTTTATGTTCCTCTTTAAACTGGTTATTCTAGTTAGCAATTCCTCTAAGCTTTTACAAAGGTTCTTAGCTTCCTTGCATTGGGTTAGAGCATGTTCCTTTAGCTCATTGTAGTTTTTTATTACCTATCCTCTGAAGCCTACTTCTGTCAATTTGTCTATCTGATCCTCTGTCCAGTTCTGTGCCCTTGACAGAGAGACATTGCAATCATTTGGAAGAGAAGAAGCACTATGACCTTTTGGGTTTTCAGTATTTTTTCATTGATTCTCATCTTTGTGAGTTTGTCTAGTTTCAGTCTTTGAGGCTGCTGACCCTTGGATGGATTTTTATTTTTTGGGGGGGGGCATCTTTTTGTTGTTGTTTTGTTGATGCTGTTGCTGTCACTTTTGCTTGTTTTTCTTTCAATAGGTCCCTCTTCTGTGGGGCTGCTGCAGTTTGCTGGGGGTTCACTTCAGGACCTACTCATTTGATTCGCTCCTGTGCCTGGAGATGTCACTCAAAGAGGCTGGAGAGCAGGAAAAATGGCTGCCTGCTGCTTCTTCTGGGACCTCTGATCTGGAGAGGCACCAACCTGATGCCAGTAGCATCGCTCCTGTATAGGGTGTCTGACAACCCCTGTTGGAGGGTCTCGTCCAGTTGGGTGGCATGGGGAGCAGGACTTGTTTAATGAAGCACTTTGTCCCTTGGTGGAGAGGGTGTGTGTCACTGTGGGGAAACCCATTCATCTGGGCTGCCCAGATTACTCAGAACTACCAGAAAGAGGGGCTAAGTCTGCTGGTCTGCAGAGACTGTGGCCACCCCTCCCTCTAGGGACTCGGGCCCTGAGAGATCCCAATTTTGTCCCTGAGCCTCTGACTGGAGTTATTGGAGATCCTGCAGGGAAGCCCAGTGGACTGAGGAAGGATGGGTCAGAGTTAGGCCTGAAGATGCACTCTGGCCACAGACTGCCACAGCCATTGTGTTGGGCTGTGGGGACAAGTCTTGGGACCAAGCCTTCCAGCGTCCCTGGCTCTAGCAGGGGAAAAGTGCAGCCTGGAGGTATAGAAATGGGTGCTGCCCTTCCCCTGCCCAAAGAGCTTAGGTGTTAGGCAGTCAAAAGTCCCAGTGCTGGCTGCTGTCCCTCCTCCAAGGAGCTCAAAGGGCTTAGACAGCAGGCAGCCATAGCCAGTGCTGGTCACGCCTCCCCCAAGGAGTTCAGTGGGTTTAAGCAGATTCCAGCTGAGAGGCTGTAAGAATCTGCGCATTCTGGGCTTGGTATACTAGGCTCCTGTGGTGTGGGTTCAGGAATGGGATCATCTGATCCATGGGTTGCACAGTTCCATGGGAAAAACAGTTTTCCCGGCTGGATAGTGCACTCACTCACGTCTCCCTTGGCTGCAGGGAGGGGGTTCCTCTTCCCCTGTGGCGCTCAGGTGGTCCGCCACACCACACTGCTCTTCCTACCCTCTATAGGTCACGCCAGCCTCTTAGTCAATTTTGATGAGAGAACCTGTATACTTTGGTTGCTGGTGAAGGAGTCACACACTTACTATGATTTTTTTTTTCATAGGAGCCTCCAAATGCTGTTGTTTCTAGTCAGCCATCTTGGTCCTTTCCCCATAATCTAAAATTTCAAACAAAGAAAATCCCAAGACCAGATGGCTTTACAGGTGAACTCTACCAAATATTTAAACAACATTTAAAACAAATCCTTAAACTCTTCCAAAAAAATAGAACAAAAACACTTCTTATGGGCTGAATGTTTGTGTTCTTCCCCAAATTCATATATTGAAATCATAACCCCCAATGTAATGGTGTTAATAGATGGGGCCTTTGGAAAGTAACTAGTTCATGAGGTTAGAGCTTCATCAATGGGATTAATACCCTTATAAAAGGGACTTCCATGAGCTCTCTTGTTCTTTCTGCAATGTGAGGATACAACAAGAAGTCAGCAGTTTGCATCCCAAAAGGGGGCCTTCACCAGAATCTGAGCATGGCAGCACTTCTACCTTGGATTTCCAGCCTCCTGAACTATGAGAAATAAATTTATGTTTTTTATAAGTCACCCAGTCTGTGATCTTTGTTATAATTGCCAAAACTAAGACAATTCCAAGCCTATCTTATGAGGCCAGCATTGGCCTGGTTCCAAAGTCAGAAAAAGATACCGTTTTAGTCTGTTTAGTGTTGCATCCATGAATACCTGAGGCTGAGTAATTTATAAAGAAAAGAAATTTGCTTGGCCCAGAGTTCTGCAGGCTGTACAAGAGGCATGGTGCCAGCATCTGCTACTGGTGAGGGCCTCAGGCTGCTTCCACACAAGGCACAGGGCGAAGGAGAGCCGGCATGTACAGAGATCACGTGGCAAGAGACGAAGCAAGAAAGAGGGGAAAGTGCCATGTTCTTTTCAACTACATCTATGGCGGAAACTAATTGAGCAAGAACTCACTGGCTACCACAAGAATGGAACCAAGCCATTCCTAACGGATCTGCCCCATGACCAAACACCTCCAACTAGATCCTACCTCAACACCAGGTTTGGTGGGACCAAATGTCAAACTATAGCAGATGCTACAATGACAAAAAATAACATACAGGACAATATCTCTGATGAACATGGATGCAAAAATCCTCAATAAAATACTAGCAAATAAAAGTAAATGGCATATTAGAAGGACCCAAGTCGGATTTCACTCTGGGATACAAGACCAGTTCATTTGCTGATCTATCAACTCAAAAAAACCCAAAAAAACAAAAAACTATTAGAACTAATTAATGAACTCAGTAAAGTAACAGGCTACAAAATCAACATATGAAAATAACTTTCTTTGCTGTGTCAAAAAAATATATTGGCATTTAATATCTGTTTTTATTTCAGGTTGACTCTGATTCTTTTTGTTTTGCTAATTTATTTCTTCTTTTTCTTAAATGATATGTACCTTTAAACAAAATTGTAAGATTGTAACTAATAATCAGTTAGTAGGTTGAAAAAGATAAAGTACATTTTTGACCATTGCATATATTTTTAAATATACTATTATTTCACTTACCTTTTAAAAACCTACACTTTTAGTTGCATCTAACACATACATTTTCTCTTTTGATTGCCTTTTAAAATTGCCATGTCTTTCTTTTGTATTTTAGCCTTTTCAAAATAGAAATTATGCCTGGACTTTCTCAGATTCTGCAGAAATATCTGTCTCAGACCTTGTGTTCAATAATTGCTTCGTAATTGTTAGATAAATTGAAACCACATGGTGCAGTATGTACATAAAACTATATTGTTATTATCATTCCTAATTATTTCTTTCAGAACATACTTAATCATGTCTTTAAAGTTATTCATGTATTAATTCATGCTATAAATATTTTAATAGTATTTGAATAAGGAATTAATTCTTCTCAATCAAGTAACAACAGCTGTCAAGTCCTTTGTGTCTGCATTAGTCTTCCTAAACATGGCTGAGGGCTTTCATTCCTAAATTTTAAGCATATGTCAGATAAATTGGCTGAGATCTGAGATTGTGCTATTATTTGTCTCTATGGTCTTATATGACAAAGTTCAGAACAAGGTAGAAAGTTGTTTTTTATTTTAAAAATACACATTTTGATTTTCAGAGTAGCTTCTTCATTAGGCATAGATATGGGAAGCATCTGTCATAGAATCTGGAGCTTTGAGTCTCACTTATTTTGCTTCATATGTGAATTCTTGTTTCCTCATCTGCAAAAGTGAATATCCATGCCTAGGCAACACAAGATTGCTATGTTAATTTGTGAAAATAGAAAAACACTACAGAGCTATGAAATGCCACTGATCTAGAGGTTGATAATCTATCACTTGTAGTCCAGCTGTTTGTTTTTGTAAACAAAATTTTATTGAATCACAGGCACACTAATTGATTTATATCCTTTCCATGGTAGCCTTCAGGCATGGAACTAGGTAGTTGTAAAGACCTCTGGCCTGCAAAGCCTAAAATACCAACATCTGGTCCTTTAGGAAATAATGTGCTGCCTCTTCCTAATAATATTAATATGAAAAATTACTACTACTATTAATAGCCACAAAAATCAATTTCTGCAACTGTAATGAAAACATTTGAAATATCCACTAAGTGGTGATGGACAGTTTATTTCTTTAGAAAATGTGTAAAGTTGATTTTGCTAATGATTGATAAAGTCAAACAGCAAGTTTTTCTTTCAATGTAATCAATTTTAAATTTCACTTTGACATCATCGTGTTTGCTTGTTAGGCTCTCAATTTCATGCTCATGTACTTAATGTTTACACTTTAGTGTTTGATACTGATTACAAAGATTAGAAAGCATGCTGACATTAGTGCACAATCAAAAAATTATTTTAATATATTTATAATATTCAAATTGTGACACACCGAACAGTGTCCTTTACATTTACTTGGCTTAAGTAAAAGATAATATGTTAGTGTTTCCAAGTTTTAAAAGCTCAGAGATGAAAATTAACTGGATTATTTGTTGTAAGGTCATTAGAGAAATCTATCTTATTAAAATCTTTGGATTCAATACAATTTGAAACTGGCAATGGCCAAGCAAGAAACCATACCAGAAATGATCTATTGGACACCAGTAGTGCTGTACAGTCATCCCCTGTCAAAGGAAGAGCCCGAGGAAGTTTTATTGTGTGTAAAATTAGTCATAAAACTGGCAAGTTCCAGAAGTGCAGTAGACTTCTGCAAGGTCCCAGTGACAGGGAGGAATGCAGGACCGATCACAGCCTGATTTACGTAGTTCTTGACACCGTGTTTGCTACTTGAGGTAATTTATTTTTAAAGGCCTTTTATTTGCTGATATATCAACTGTGATACATCACATTTTTCATTTGTTTCTAAAGAAATCAAAATAATATTTTCTTTTGGAGCATATGACAAAAATAATGATTAACAGTAACTACAGCTTATTTGTCTAAATATTTAGAGCTATTGTTATAAAACATTAAAAAAATAAAACATAATCTATAAAACTGATACCCAAATGACATATGACTTGTTACAGGCAGGTTTCTTTGTTTTAGAAGGTTATGTATAAATCATCTTGATGATTTGACACAACTCAAATTTGTCTCACCTAGAATCTGCGTTCAGTGAATGATCTAGTGTATATTGAGCCTGTCTCCATGAACTTGACATATTGGTAGCCATCAGAAAAAAAAAAATCTCTTCATACAGGAAAATTCTCAATATATTTTATTTAGAAATTCAATTATTTGTTAAGATGTCTTATGATAATACTTTTTGGGACTCTAACCTCTAAATTGGTGTCCTTATAGATATAGCCTTAGTGAAGATCCATTGTCTGTGAGGTTTATATTTATGAAAATGTTGCACACTCATTTTTTTCTTACTGTACATTAGAAGCAAATCAACTAATGAGATAAATTTAAAGAAGAAATTTTTAGCATTTCTCATAACATTCTTGCAACATGTCAAAATATTCTTTAATAGATTATGGAGCTTTCACTTTGACAATGTTTCAGACTTTTAAGGACAGATTACAAATGTATTCTTCTCTAATATATAATACTTAATTATCAACTATAGTCAAATGAACAATATTAACATTAATGAGTGTCTTAGTTCATTCCTACTGTTACGACAAAATATTACAGAGTGTGTAATTTATAAATAATATACATTTGTTTCTCACAGTTCTGGAAGCTGAAAAGTCCAAGATCAATGTACCAGCAGATTCAGTGTCTGCCAAGGGCCCAGTCTCTGCTTCTGAGATAGCACCTTGTCCTCACAGGGAGGAAGGGATGAATGCTGTACCCTCACTTGGTGGAAGTGTAAAAGTGATAGAGTTCCATGAGGGCGGAATTCTCAGGGCTTACTCAGCTCCCAACATGCTCCACCTCTTAGTACTATCACCTTGGAGATTAAGTGCCAACATATGTCAAATAATAGCAATGGTTCAAAAGTTAAAGTTCAGTACAGCAGTAGTTTTCTTTTTTTCTTTTTTTTTTTTTTTTTTTTTTTAATTTTTTTTTTATTGTATTTTAGGTTTTGGGGTACATGTGAAGAACATGCAAGATTGTTGCATAGGTACACACGTGGCAGTGTGATTTGCTGCTTTCCTCCCCTTCACCTATATCTAG
>CAUYLG010005314.1:0-23603 GCA_963573385.1 Cacajao melanocephalus | reverse complement strand
CAGGCACCAGGCTGGAGTGCAGTGGCGCAATCTCGGCTCACTGTAACCTCCACCTCCCGGGATCAAGCAATTCTCCTGCCTCAGCCTCCTGAGTAGCTGGGACTACAGGCGTGCGCCACCACGCCCAGCTAATTTTTGTATTTTTAGTAGTGATGGGGTTTCACCATGTTGGCCAGGATGGTCTCGATCTCTTGACCTCGTGATCCGTCCACCTCGGCCTCCCAAAGTGCTGGGATTACAGGCGTGAGCCACCGCGCCTGGCTTCAGTCCAGTTTTAAGAATCATATTTTTAGAGGAGCATGTTACTTAACTAGAGAGCATCCTAAAAAGTTACTAGGTCATATGATAAACATTTGAGGGAAGTTAGGGCATTTAGCTTAGAAAGGAAACATTTCCCACTTCCTACCTAGGGAATTGCTGGTCCACTGAAGATAGTTGAAGTGACAAATTTGTGGCAACATCCTAAAGGATGTAAGATGACAATTCATAGTAAGGGAAGGGGAAGAAAGGAGTGGGCATTTATTAATTAATTTTAAGCCCTTGTGTTACCCCTGAGCAGTTCCTGACCAGGCATTTAGCAGAATCTCAGTTCTGGAAAGGCTTAAGCTGGGTTGGGTACACATAGTCCTTAATTAAGGATTTAATAGATTGCTGCCTTTAAGCCTTCACAAGTTACTGAGGGCACTTGGGTTTTTAAGTGGAGAAATGGTGGGAGAGCTACAGCTTATCAAATGCAAATGAACAGGTATTCTGACTAGTTTATCCAATCCCTTTATAATGTCCCTCATTCACCCTTCTCTCCTCTCTCTCATTTTTTCTCCCAAGTGAAAAAGAAAGGTTGCATGAACAGAAGTTCACCATACAATAGTCCTAAACCACAGATGCTACAGAGGCATACAAGACATGTGAGAGTTGTGCACAATATCTGAAGGCAGAAGACTTAAATGTTTTCCTATATCATTTTTGGGCATGTAAGGGAGGAAAAAATTCTTCTATTATGTTTACGGGTCTGGGGCCCTGCAAATTAAACTGACATAACATTAACTGGAGAGAAAGGTTTGTGGTATGTGTATGGGAACTGACAAAAGGAGTAGCTGGCTTATTAGATGGGTAGAGTTAAAGGCTTGTATACCTAGTATGGGAAGGGACGTGGGGAGAAACAGCTTCTATGGCAAAAGCAAATAGGTTTCTTTCCGAAAAACAAATGGGTTTCTAGAACAAACAAGAGATGAGAAAGTTTGTGATAATGTTAGTCTGTGCAGGTATCAGCAGTCTTTTCATCTTCTCTAGGGCCATATAACTCCTGGAAGAGGGGATTTATGGATTTTTTTTTTTTTTTTGAGACAAGGTCTCACCCCCATCACCCAGGCTGGAGTGCAGTGGCACCATCTCGGCTCACTGAAGTCTTGACTTCCCAGGCTCAGGTGATTCTCCCACCTCAGCTTCCTGAGTAGCTGGGACTAAGGACTCATGCCACCATGCCTGGATAATTTTTTGTAGTTTTAGTAGAGATGGGGTTTCGCCATGTTACCCAACCTGGTCTGGAACTCCTGGGCTCAAGCAATCCACCTGCCTTAGCCTCCCAGAGTTCTGGGAGCCACTGTGCCCAGCCTGTGGTAAGTTTATTATTCTTCCTCTTGGGAGTAGACCTGCTTCAAACAGGGAATTTATGGCAGCCTCATTTCCCAGAAGTCATTGCTTTTAGTCAGGAAAGCTCTGAGTAATCTTCCTCTATCTGTTGAATTTCAGATGCCTTCAGCTTAAAATAATTTTTCTACCAACTTTGGGGCTCCTAATGGGTCCACACAGGCACAAAACTCAGATCAATGGGAGTTTTAGGGAGGCAGATTTAGGTTAATGAAAGGAAAACCTATCAGAACAGTAAATAATATAAAGTTGTATTTTCTGGTGAGGGCTTGGAGTATAGGTATTCTGTGGTATATACTGAGTGCATATTTATACAGTAGGGATCAAGTGGGCAAATGGTAAAGATGCTGTCAGTTTCCTTTTGTAATATTGAGATGCTTAACCTGGTGTCTCATCTGATTGAAGGACCATCCTTCTGGCTAACAGAATAGGTTCAGGGAGTACCTGCAGGCAAAACTAGAATATTTTGAAGAAATATTTATCTGTTTCAGCCTGGAACAAAAAGCTTTGCAATAAAAACATAGCTAAGAAGATTTTGGTCTGAAAAATTTCTTGACAGGTGTTACCAGACATCTATATTAACCGTGGAACAAAATCTCAAAATGTTTCCATAGACATTTAGTTCTGAGCAATATAATTTCTCTTTGAATTTGTCAGATCAGATTATCATTGAATGTTCCTTTAAATAACTAAATAGACTAAGATTATTGAAATTTTTTAAGATGTCTGGCAAAAACAATAAAATAGTTACTGGCAAGCCATTATATCTGATAGCAATTAGAATTAGATGGTAGAATTGATTAACCAGCATAAGCTTTTATTTTCTGTAGCAAGGAAACTTGAATCAGATCACTGCTTCCTAGGTTTTGTGGACTCCAAACAGAGCCCATGGTTCAGTTCACATGTATACCAAGCATTGTCTGTGGACTGGGTAAATAAAATAACTTGTTCACATATATGCTTTTTTTTTTTTTAAATATGTATAGGTACAGTTTTGGTGCATGGAATGTAACGTATTTAAAGGCAGTACTAAATTCAGGCTGGGCGCGGTTTCTCATGCCTCTAATCCCAGCACTTTGGGAGGGCGAGGTGAGTGGATCACCTGAGGTCAGGAGTCTGAGACCAGCCTGACCAACGTGGTAAAACTTTGTCTCTACTAAAAATACAAAAATTAGCTGGGCTTGGTGGTGGGCTCTTGTAATCCCAGCTACTTGTATGGCTGAGGCAGGAGAATCACCTGAACCCGGGAGACGGAGGTTGCAGTAAGCTGAGACCACGCCATTGTACTCCAGCCTGGACAACAAGAGTGAAACTCTGTCTCAAAAAAAAACCCAAAAACCAAAAAACAAACAAAAACTAAATTCAGGATAGCCTTTGCTATTTATTTGTATTTTCTCAGTTAGCTGTCTTAAAATGTGTAATTAAGGGATCAGAAGAGGTTTCTTATGTTTGAGAAGTCAGGAGAGTGGTGAGAGCCAAGCACAGTGGCTCATGCCTGTAATCTCAGCAGTTTGGGAGGCTGAGGTGGGAGGATTGCTTGAGCCCAGGAGTTTGAGACAGCCTGGACAACAAAGTGACCATATCTACAAAAAAAAATCAAATAATTAGCTGGGCATGGTGGTATATACCTGTGGTCCCAGCTATATGGGAGACTGAGGTAGGAGGATTGCCTGAACCTGGGAGAGTGAGACTACAGTGAGCTATATGCACTCCAGCCTAGGCAACAGAGCATGTGTGGTCCTAGCTACTTGGGAGGCTGAGATGGGAAGATCACCTGATCCTGGGAGGTTGAGGTCACAGTGAGCTGAGATCATGCCACTACACTCCAGCTTGGGCAACAGAGCAAGACCCTGTTTCAACAACAACAAAAAAGAGTGACTGGGTGACTGGGTGCAGTGGCTCATCCCTGTAATCCCAGCGCTTTGGGAGGCTGAGGTGGGAGGCTCACTTGAGGACAGGAGTTCGACACCCACCTGAGCAACATAGTGATACCCTATTTCTAATTAAAAACAAAAGAGGTCAAGAGACTTGAAAGTACATACTGGCAACTGTTGAGCTAGATCAGAGGTTGGCATACTTTCTATAAAGAGCTAGATGATAAATACTTTAGGCTTTGTGGGCTATCTGGTCTATATTGCAGCTGTTCAGTCCTACCACTATAGCACAAAACAGCCATAGATAACAGGTAACTGAATGGATATGGCTGCATTCCAATAAAACTATATTTCCAAAAACAGGCAGCAGGCTAGATTTGACTCAAATCTAACATTTGCTGACCCCTGTTTAGATCTTCTAAAAGTTGTTTCAAACTCTAAGACTTAAGTTTTTAAAAATGGAGTGAGAGGAGGGGTTAGACTATTACCTTGTTTTATACCTCATAGAACACTGGCAGGAGATCATAGATTATTTCTGCCAACATTGACTGTTACATTGGTGTTAAAATGTAGGTCTTGTAAGAGCGCTGGTGTCTGTGAAGTTTAGAATCTTGTACTTATATACTTAGACCTAGGTTTCTCTCTCCCTTGGATGATGCTGAAAACAATTATATTTGTATTAATTATACATTCCTAGGTTCCTGCTGTGTTTTGTGTTTGTGTTCATTTCTAGCACCACTTCCTTCTAATTATCTCATGTCAGGCTTCTTTTGATTATATTTATTTCATAAAAGATAGCTTATTTCCCTGATTCTAGTATACTGTACTTTGAGGCTGTCAGAAAAAATTGTGAAAGACTTGTAAAAATTACTGGGTATCTTCAGTGGAAAACTAGGTTGTCTGGAATGCAGTTTACCCTTCTGTTTCATCCAATTCTAAGAGGTTTGCACCTTTCATTGTCTTTGAGCTATTTTCTATCTGTGTACATTGTAGATAACTGATAGCAGTGTAAGCGATTCTCATCCATAGGCATGCAAATTATTCTTTCCAAATGGAAGAGTGATCAATTTTCCTTTCCTTCTTCCCTGCAAAGGCAAGTTGTGCATTTAGTATTTAGAAATTCATTTCAGCGTTTCTGATTACCTTTACATGTGTGGTACTTGGAATTCTCTGAATTAGTTGTAATATCTTACTGGGTCACTCATTAATTAATGAGTTAAAGTCTTTGATGTGTGTTCATTTTATGTTTGTGTAATAGTCATGATTTTACCTTTACAAAAATTGATATTTTAATAGAAACAGGGTCCTTTACTGGTTTTTATTTCACTGGTTCCCCTCTCATAAAGCGTATCAAAAAAAGGTGTGAAAGTACCAGTAGGTTCAGAGATCAGTAATAGCCTTAGGGATTTTTATTATTTATCATAAGAGCTGAAAAACAATGCTTTTAAAATTTAATGGCATGTAATATAAATTATTAATGCTTATTTGTTAAGTGTTCAAATTGCATGTATTTGTAACTTGGTTGAATTTGAAATTTTAATAATTAATTTTGACCTTGTATATTTGAATATTTGTCATTATAACTAAACAAGCCAAATGATTTTCTCCATTAGCCTTAAAAGAAGTTGGCTATTAACCAAGTGAAATGGTAGTGACTTTTTTGTAACCATCTGAAGAGAACACTATAGAGATACAAAGGTTAGAATATCAGAATTATGTTTTGGTAAATCTCCATATTAGACTTTATATCGACTAGTTTGTAGTTAAGATTCTATTATTCGTGGGCATGAAACTATGGGAATTAACAAGTCAATGCAGTTTGCAGGTGATATGACCCAGCCTTTCTTAAAACAAACAAAACCTCAGCAAGTTATAAAAACTATAAACTGGGAACTGGAACATTTTACATTTTTAATTTATTAAAAAATTGTACATATATATTTTCTATTTCATTAGCTTTTGGGGTACAAGTCATTTTTGGTTACATGGATGAATTGTGTAGTGATGAAGTTTGAGATTTTGGTGCAATCATCACCAGAGTAGTATACATTGTACTCAATATCCAATATGTAGTATTTTATCCTTTACCCCCTTCCCACTTCCTACCTCCTGAGTCTCCAATGTCTATTATACCACTCTATATGTCTTTGCATACCAGTAGCTTAGCTCCCATTTGTAAGTGAGAACATATAGGATTAGGTTTTCCATTCCCGAGTTACTTCACTTAGCATAATGGCCTGCAGCTTCCTCCAAGTTGCTGCAGCAGACATTATTTCATTCTTTTATGGCTGAGTAGTATTCCATGGTGTATTCGTATCACATTTCCTTTTTCTTTCTTGTTTTTTTTTTTTTGAGACAAGATTTTGCTCTGTCACCCAGGCTGGAGTGCAGTGGCGTGATCCTGGCTCACTGCAACCTCCTCCTTACAGGCTCAAGCAATTCTCCTGTCTCAGCCTCTCAGGTAGCCAGGACTACAGGCACAGGCCACCACGCCTGACTAAGTTTTGTATTTTTAGTAGAGATGGGGTTTCACCCTGTTGCCCAGGCTGGTTTCGAATTCTGGAGCTCAAGCGGCCCAACTGCCTCAGCCTCCCAAAGTACTGAGTTTACAGGCGTGAGCCACTGTGCCTGGCCCACATTTTCTTTTTTCCTTCATCAGTTGATGGGTACTTAGGTTCGTTTTATGTCTTTGCAATTGTGAATTGTGTGACAATAAACATAAGCATGCATGTGTCTCTTTGATATAATGAGTTCTTTTCCTTTGGATGGATACCCAGTAGTGGGATTGTTGGATTGAATGGTAGATATGCTTTTAGTTCCTTGAGAAATTGCCATACCGTTTTACATAGAGGTTGTGCTAATTTACATTCCCACCAGCAATGTATAAGCGTTCCCTTTCACCATATCCATGTAAACATCTATTGTTTTTTGTTTTTTTAATAATGGCCATTCTGGCTGGGGTACAGTGGTATCTAATGTGGTTTTAATGTGCATTTCCCTGATGATTACTGATGTTGAGCATTTCTTCATATATTTGTTGGCCATTTGTATATCTTCTTTTGAGAAATGTCTATTTGTGTCATTTACCCACTTTTTGATAGGATTATTTATCTTTTTCTTGCTGATTTCTTTGAGTTCCTTGTGGATTCTTGACATTAGTGCTTTGTTGGATGCATAGCTTGCAAATACCTTCACCCTGTTTGTGGGCTGTCTGGTCACTCTGATAATTAATTCTTTTGCTCTGCAGAAGCTCTCTAGTTTAATTAGGTCCCATTTATTTATTTTTGTCTTTGTTGCTTTGCTTCTGGGGTCTTAGTGACAAATTCTTTGCCTAGGCCAGTGTCCAGAAGAGTTTTTCCTAGGTTTTCTTCTAGAATTTCTATGATTTCAGGACCTAAGTTTAAGTATTTAATCCATCCCAAGTTGATTTCTGTATACGATGAAAGACGGGATCCAGCTTTGCGCAGTGGCAGTATCGTAGCCAATGAGGTTTATCTGAGGCGCGATTATTGCTAATTGAAAACTTTTCCCAATACCCCACCGTGACGACTTGAAATATAGTCGGCATTGGCAATTTTTGACAGTCTCTATGGAGACTGAATAAAAAAAAAAAAAAAGAAAGGGGATCCAGCTTCACTCCTCTACATGTGGCTATTCAGTCTTTCCAGCACCATATACCAAACAGAGTGCCCCCTTCTCCAATTTTTGTTTTCGTATGCTTTATCAAAGATCAGTTGCTTATAAGTATTTGGCTTTATTTCTAGATTCTCTATTGTGTTCCACTGGTCTGTGTGTCTACTTTTATACCAGTACCATGCCATTCCAGTTAGTACAGCCCTGTAGTATAATTTGAAGGCAGATGATGTAATGCTTCCAGATGCGCCTTTTTTGCTTAGGATTGCTTTGGCTATTTGGGTTCTCTTTTGATTTTCTTCTCCTCCCTCCCTCTCTCCTTCCCTCCATTCCTTCCTTCCTTCTTTCTTTCTTTCTCTCTCTCTTTTTTTTAAATTTTGAGACAATTTCATTCTGTCACTCAGGCTGGACTGCAGTGGTATGATCTCGGCCTACTGCAATCTCCACCTTCTGGTTCAAGTGATTCTCCTGCTTCAGCCTCTGAAGTAGCTGGGATTACAGGGATTACGTGCCACCATGCTGGGCTAATTTTTGTATTTTTAGTAGAGATGGAGTTTCGCCATGCTGGTCAGGCTGGTCTTGAATACCTGGCCTCAAGTGATTCCCCAATCTCAGCCTCCCAGAGTGCTGGGATTACAGGCATGAGCCACTGCACCTGGCCCTCTTTTGATTTCATATGAATATTAGGATTACTGTCTTTAATTCTGTGAAAAATGACATTAGTATCCTGATTGGAATTGCATTGAATCTGCAGATTGCCCTGGGCAGTATGGTTATTTTCACAATATTGATTCTTCTAATCTATGAGCATAGGATATATTTCTATTTGTTTGTGTCAACTGTGATTTTTTTCAGTAGTGTTTTGTACTTCTCCTTATACAGATCTGTCACCTCCCAGGTCAAGTATATTCCCATTTATTTCATCTTCTCTGCAGGCACTGTAAAAAGGACTGAGTTCCTGATTTGATTCTCAGCTTGGTTGTTGCCAGTGCAGAGCAGTGCCACTGATCTGTGTACATTGATTTTGCAACCTGAGACCCTAACAAATCTATGAGTCCCTTGGAAGAGTTTTCAGGGTCTTCCAGGTATACTATCAAACCATCGGCAGAGACAGCTTGACCTCCACCCCTCCAGCTTGGTTGCCCTTCACTTCTTTCTCTGGCCTGACTGTTGTGGCTAGGATCCTCAGTACTGTATTGAACAGAAGTGGTAAAAATGGGCATCATTATCTTGTTCCAGTTCCCAGGGGGAATACCTTCAACTTTTCCCCATTCAGTATGTTGTTGGCTGTAGGTTTATCATACATAGCTTTTATGATTTTGAGGTATGTTTCTTCATGCCTGCAATCCCAGCTACTTGGGAGGCTGAGGCACGAGAATCACTTGAATCAGGAGGCAGAGGTTGCAGTGAGCCGGTATCACATCCCAAGGAATGCTGCATTTTATTGACTGTTTTTTCTGTGTCTATTGAAATGATCATATGGTTTTTGTTTTTAATTTTGTTTGTGTGGTGAGTCAATTTATTGACTTATGTATGTTGAACCATCACAGCATCCCTGGGATGAAACCCACTTGATCATGGTGAATTATCTTTCTGATGTACTGTTGGATTTGGTTTGTTAGTATTTTGTTGAGGATTTTTGCATCTGTGTTCATCAGGGATATTGGTTTGTAGTTTTCTTTTTTGGTTATGCCCTTGAACTGGAGCATTTTAAAAATAATTTAATTTTTGAAACAGGGTCTCACTCTGTTGCCCAGGCTGGAGGGCAGTGGTGTGATCTTGGCTTACTGCAGGCTTGACCTCCTGGGCTTAGGTGATCCTCCCACCTCAGCCTTGCAAGTAGCTGGGACTATAGGCTTGTGCCACCAAGCCTGGCTAATTTTTTGTATTTTTAGTAGAGATGGGGTTTCACCATATTGCCCAGGCTGTTCTTGAACTCCTGAGCTCAAGTGATCTGCCTGTCTTGGCCGCCTAAAGTGCTGGGGATTATGGGTGTGAGCCACTGCGCCCAGTCTGGAACATTTTTAAATGGGCAAAAGTAACGTTGGATATGGTTTTAGCATGGCTCATTTAGGTTGCAAGAAAGACAGGCCCACATAATCATTTAGCATTTCCTAAACTGTAGGAACAGAGTTCTATATGATCATAATAGATATTCAAATAATTCTGAGAAGAAGTATAAAATGATTAAGAGCATGGACTTCAGAGCCAGCCTGCACAAGGGTTTGAATCACCTCCACTGCTTACTAGCCTGTCACACTTTCACACCCTTCTCTTTTGATAGTCAAGTTATTTAACCTTTTTGTGCCTTGTTTCTTCCTCTACTAGGAATGATAATAGAATCTATCTTATAGGGCAAATGAGCTAACATATGTAAAGTACTTAGAACTGTGCACACTCAATAATAATAGTTCTTATTCTTATTTGGATGCACTGTATATTCTTGGAGACTCAATATACATTAGCATATTAAAGTCTTTAAGGAAGACCTACAGTAACAAAATCTGTTTTCTTACTAATTATTTGAAAGTACTGGCAACTGTTGACCTAGAATCAGGTAAAGGAAGTTTCAGATCTTAAATAAATTTTTCAAAGATGTGGGTGAGGAATTTTTCCCAAATAATTTACATTAATTTCCCCCAAATTGTTTGAACATGGAATACATTTTCAAAGATGCCTACTAAGATAATTTTAAGGAAAAGTTTGAGAAGTATTCACTTAATTGCCCTAAGGACTGGGAATTTATTGGAGGATAAATGACAATTCTGCTTTAGGGTTTGGCCACTCTGAGAGTTGCTAACCTCTTGTGTGTCTAGCTCTCTCTTACACCCTTATGTTAGCTTCTCTAAGTATCTTTATGACGGCCTACAAAAGCTCTAAAACAGCTCTGTCCAATAGTACTTTCTGTGACAATAGAAATGTTCTATATCTATGCTGGGTGCGGTGGCATGTGCCTGTAGTCCCAACTGCTTGGGAGGCTGAGGCAGGAGGGTTGCTTGAACCCAGGAGTTGCAGGCTGCTATGATGGTGTCCACATTAAGTTCAGCATCAATATGGTGACTTGCTGGGAGCAGGGACCACCAGGTTGCCGAAGGAGGGTGAACCAGCCCAGGTCAAAACCAGAACAGGTCAAAACTCCTTTGCTGATCAATAGTGAGATTGCGCCTGTGAACGGAGAATAGTCACTGTACTCCAGCCTGGGCTGAGACCCTGTCTCTTTGGGAAGAAAAATTAAAAAAAAAAAAAGTTCTATATTTGCACTCTCCAATCTGGTAGCCACTAACTACTATGTGGCTATTGAAACACTTGCAGTGTGGCTGATACATCTGAGGAACTGAATCTTTAATTTTATTTAAGTGAGATAAAGAATTAAATGACCACATACTGCTGATGGCGGCTGTATTGGGCAGTGCAGATCTAAACACACTGGGCCCCAGTTACCTCCCTGACCTTTTGCTTTGTTCCATCACCTCTTTCACACTGACCTCTTTGATGTTTCTGAAACACGCCTGGTCCTTATTGCCTTAATTTTGTTTTCTCTAGAGACCTAATTCCATATCTATCTGTATGGCCAACTTCTTTACTTTCTTTTGATTAGCCATCTTTCTTTGATCTGGAGAATCCCAGTTGGGGTCATTGGTTTGAATAGTTGCAGCCTGGTGAGGCGGATTCATCTCCCAAGCACAGGGCTTTGCAAAATATAAAAAAAACTGCCTGGGCCTTTCACAGGTGGAGCCAGTGTTTTTTTTTGTTGTTGTTTGTTTTGTTTTTTAAATATCAAAACAGCTTATACTGTTATTATCTATGTACAGGTTTTATCTCTAGTGCCTAGGAGAGTACCTGGCATATAGATAATCTTATTGTATTCTGGCTAAGAAATCTCTGCCTCACCTAAGTTCACAAAACTTCTCCTGTTTTCTTTTGGAAGTTTTTGCTTTTACATTACTCGTTTGTTTTACTGTTCCGTTTCCTCTCCCTACTTTCTGGTTTTCTTTTGGATTAATCAAATTTAAAAATTATTTTATTTTTCTAAATTAACTTGTTAGCTATATAGTTTTTTACTCCTGTTGTTTCCTTAGTGATTACAACATGCATCCTTGACTTAATATGGTCTAATAAAAGCAGTAGTTTTACTGCTTAACAGATTCTACTAGAGCCTTAGAACCTTTACAGTATGTGATACATAGATGAGCAGCATCTAAGCCATCAGGAGCTTGTTAAAACACAGAATCTCAAGCCCTATCCTAAACCTATTATATCAGAATGGGTAATTTATATGTACATTAAGGTTTTGGAAATGCTTTCTTAGAAAACTTTAGCTCCATTTATTACCTCCTGCATTTTGTGTTATAATTTTTCTTTCTTTTTTTTTTTTTGTGATGGAGTTTCACTCTTGTTGCCCAGGCTGAAGTGCAATGGCGTGTGATCTCAGCTCACCACAACCTCTGCCTCCTGGGTTCAGGCAATTCTCCTACCTCAGCCTCCCAAGTAGCTGGGATTACAGGCATGAACCACTACGCCTGGCTAATTTTGTATTTTTAGTAGAGACAGGGTTTCTTCATGTTGGTCAGGCTGGTCTTGAACTCCTGACCTCGGGTGGTCTGTCCTCCTTGGCCTCTGAAAGGGCTGGGATTACAGGCATGAGCCACCCCAGCTGGCCTGTGTTATAAATTTTTTAAAGTTATAATTATTATTTTGTATAGCTGATGTTCGTTTATATTTACTCATATATTTACTCTTTCCAATATTATTTATTCCATCCTGCATTCCTCTGCTTCTGTCTGGTATAGTTTTCTTTCAATATTTTCTTTAATATTACTTTTAGTGCAGGCCTGCTATTGATGAATTCCCTCAGTTTTCATTTGTTTAATTGAGATATAATTCACACCATAAAATTCACCATTTTAGAGTATACAATTCACTGGTTTTTAGTATATTCACAAGATTGTTCAACTATACCACTATCTAATTCTAGAACATTTACCTCACTCTCAAAATAAATCTGGTGCCAGCCAGACACGGTGGCTCATGTCTATAATCTCAGCACTTTGGGAGGCAGAGGTGGGTGGATCACAAGGTCAGGAGTTCCAGACCAGCCTGGCCAGTTCCAGAACAGCCTGGCCAATATGGTGAAACCCCGTTTCTACTAAAAATACAAAAGTTAGCTGGGCAT
The DNA here is from genome assembly GCA_963573385.1 of Cacajao melanocephalus. NCBI lineage: Eukaryota > Metazoa > Chordata > Mammalia > Primates > Pitheciidae > Cacajao > Cacajao melanocephalus. Next base: position 11,276 of record CAUYLG010005314.1, on the reverse strand, counting down.
GGTGGCAGGCACGGGCATGGTGGTGGGCACCTGTAGTCCTAGCTGTTTGGGAGGCTGAGGCAGGAGAATCTCTTGAACCCGAGAGGCAGAGGTTGCAGTGAGCCGAGATCACGCCACTGCACTCCAGCCTGGGCGACAGAGTGAGACTCCTTCTCAAAAAAAAAAAAAAAAAAAAAATCTGGTACATTAAGAGTCACTCCTCATTTTCCCCTTCTTCCAGCCTCTGACCACCACCGGTCTGCTTTCCATCTCAATGGATTTGTCTATTATGGAGATTGAATAATTTGAATCATACAGTATATGGCCTTTTGTGTCTGGCTTCTATCACTTAACAGTATTTGTCAAGTGTATCCATGTGGTAATGTGTGTTTTATTCCATTTTTTTCTTGGAGACAGAGTCTTGCTCTGTCATCAGGCTAGAGTGCAGTGGCGCAATCTCCACTAACTGCAACCTCCGCCTGTCGGGTTCAAGCAATTCCCCTGCCTCAGCCTCCAGAGTAGCTGGGACTACAGGCATGCACCAACACACACGGCTAATTTTTTGCATTTTAGTAGAGACGGGGTTTAAGTGTGTTGGTCAGGATGGTCTCTATCTCCCGACCTAGTGATCCGCCTGCCTCGGGCTCCCAAAGTGCTGGGATTACAGGAATGAGCCACTGCTCCCGGTCTATTCATTACTTTTTTATGGCTGAGTAATATTTCATTGTATGGCTATCCCACACTTTGTTTATTAATTAATAAATAGATATTTCCGTTGTTTCCACTTTTTCACTATTATAAATCTGCTATGAAAATTTGTATACTAGTTTTTCCATGGACAGGTTTTCAGTTCATTTGGGTAGATACCTAAGAGTAGAATTCCTGGGTCAAATAGTAATTATATTTTTCTTTTTTCAAGGACCTGCCATACTATTTCCACAGTGGTTGTACCATTTTATATTCCCATGAGTAATGTATGAATATTCCTATTTCACTCTCAGTTTTGAAGAATGTTTTCTCTGAGTATTTTATGTTAGGTGCTATTTCAGCTTCCATCATTTCTGGTGAGTATGCAGCTTGTAGCTCCTTGCAAGGTAATGTGTCTTATTTCCCTCTGTCTGCTTTAACATTTTCTGTTTTTCTTTTTAATTTTTTTTTTTTTAAATAGTTTGACTATGATACGTTTAGGTGTGATTTTCTTTGTGATATCTTGAAGTTGAATGAAAGTCTGAAAGCTATGGGTTCAGTATTCTATGAGTCGATGTCTCTTATCAGTTTTAGAAAATTCTTGGTCATTGGTATTCAAATATTGTTTCTAACTCCCTTCTCTCTCTTCTCCTTAAATTCTATATTATACACGTGTCAGATCTCTTGGGTATATTACTTAAGTCTCTTATGTGCCCATCTTTTTCCTCCCCTTTTACTTTGTTCTCCTCTATAGTTCATTTTGGGGATTTTTTTTTTCTTTTTTTTTGAGATGAGATCTCACTCTGTCGCCCAGGCTGGACTGCAGTGGCATGATCATGGTTCACCACGGCCTAAACCTCCTCAGGCTTAGGTGATCCTCCCACCTCAGTTTTTGTATTTTTAGTAGAGATAGGGTTTTGCTGTGTTCCCCAGACTGATCTTGAACTCCTGGGCTCAAGAAATCTGCCCACCTCAGCCTCCAAAACTGCTGTGATTACAGACATGAGCCACTGTGCCTGGCTATCATTTTGAGGATTTTCTATTACTTATCTTCCAGTTTATTAATCTTGTTGTTAGCTGTATCAAATCTTTCTAAACTCATCCACACAGTTCTAAATTTAGGGTATTATATATTTTGTAATATACATTGAATTCTTTGTTACATGGTGAATTCTCTGGTGAAATTTTCTCTTATCTATTTTGTTTGTTTTGAAAATACATGTATTAGTCCTTTTGCATGCAGCTGATGAAGACATACCCAAAACTGGGCAATTTACAAAAGAAAGAGGTTTAATTGAACTCACAGTTCCATGTGGCTGGGGAGGCTTCACAATCATGTTGGAAAGCAAGGAGGAGCAAGTCACATCTTAGATGGATGACAGCAGGCAAAGAGAGAGCTTGTGCAGGAAAACTCCCGTTTTTAAAACCATCAGAAATTTTGAGACTTACTATCACAAGAACAGCATGGGAAAGACTTGCCCCATGATTATTACCTCCCACTGGATCCCTGCCATAACACATGGAAATTCAAGATGAGACTTGGGTGGGGACGCAGCCAAACCATATAAGTACACAACTAACATATGCCTTTGCTCATCCATATGGCATCTTTGTGTGAATTTGAAAAAGATCCTACTCGCTAGGCATAAGAATAGCTTGGTGAATGGAGAGGGGGTAAGGAAAAAGTTACACTCATACATTGTTGGTAGAAGTGTAAACTGATATAATTTCTTCTGCATTTTGATTTTTTTCTTTCTATATCAGTATATAAAATATTTCTCATTCTTTTGGCTGGATTTATAATAATTACATGGATCTATTAAAACTTATTTATGCCTTGCAAAACCCTGTGCTTATCCATTTTCCTGTTGCCTAACATTTAAATTATTTCTAACATCATGGTAATACAAATGATGCTATAATGAATATCCTTGTATTAATATATGTGATTTTGTCTATACATGTAAGTGCATAGTTTAAAGGATAAATTACCCAAAGTGGAGAACATTTCTAGAATTGAAATGTTATGCAACTGTGACATTTTTATAGATATTCCTAAATTGTTCATTGTATCAAGCCAGGCATGGTGGCTCATGCCTGTAATCCCAGCTCTTAGGGAGCCAGAGGTGGGAGGATAGCTTGAGCCCAGGAGATTGAGACCTGCCTGGGCAATATAGTGGGACCCCTCTTCTACCAACAATGTATATGTGTGTAACTTTTTCCTACCGCCTTAACCAACAAAGTGTACTGCTAATTTTGATTTCTGTTAGTAAGGATTCTGTTAGTAGGAGAGGTAAAAAAAAAAAATAGTGTTTTTAGGTTTAATTTTCTTTGAAAATAACTGAGGTCACACATTTTTAAGAAGTGTATTTAAAAGCCATATGGAGTTCCTTTCTTTGTGATCTGTGTGTGTCTTTTGTCCACTTTTTCCATTGAATTGTTTGTCCATTTTCTTACTGATTTGTAGGAGCTCTATGTATACTAAGAAAACTAGCCATTTATCATGTGTTGCATATTTTAAAACCGATTTCTTAGTAATCTTTTTTGGTCTAATCCATTTTTCCATGCAGATATTAAAATTTTTTATGTTGTCATGTTAATCAGTCTTTTATATTGTGTTTTGTGGTTTATGTGTTATACTTAGAAAGGACTCAGTTCTGCATAATAAAAGATTCTTGGCCGGGTGCGACGGCTCATGCCTGTAATCCCAGCACTTTGGGAGGCTGAGGTGGGCGGATCATGAAGTCAAGAGATTGAGACCATCCTGGCCAACATGGTGAAACCCTGTCTCTACTAAAATACAAAAAAATATAGCTGGGCATGGTGGCGCGTGCCTGTAGTCCCAGCTACTTGGGAGGCTGAGGCAGGAGAATTGCTTGAACCCGGGAGGTGGAGGTTGCAGTGAGCCGAGATCGTGCCACTGTACTCCAGCCTGGCGCCTGGTGACAGAGTAAGACTCTGTCTCAAAAAAAAAAAAAAAAAAAAATTCTTTCCTTTTGATAGTTTATAATTTTATTTCTTATATTTAATTCTTTGAATTACCTGTAATTTTTTATATAGAGGTGATAAGTTTTTTTAAATATATCATTTGAATAATCAAAATTTATAACAATTTATATTCTGCTGCTGTTGGATGACATGTTCTGTACATGTCTGTTGGGTCCATTTGGTCTAAAGTATAGTTCAAGTCCAGTATATTCTGTATTGATTTCTGTCTGTTGCATATTGAAGCTTCCACTATTACTATATTGCTATTTCTCCCTTCAGATTTGTTAATATTTGCTTTATATATTTAGGTACTGTGATGTTGGATGCCTATGTATTTATAATTATACCCTCTTAATGAATTCACCTTTTTATAGTTACACAATTATTTTTTTGTCTCTTATTAATAGTTTTTGGCTTAAAGTCTATTTTGTCTGATATAAGTATAGTTATCCCTGCTCTCTTTTGGTTTCTATTTGCATGGAATGTCTTTTCTGTCCTTTCACTTCCAGTCTGTATGTATTCTTAAAGCTGAAATGAGTCTTTTGTAAGCAGCGTATAGTTTTTGTAAGCAGCATCTCTTTGGGTCCTGTTTTTTTTTTTTTAATTTAAAAATTTTATTGGGTCCTGAATTTTTATCCATTCAATCTTTCTGTTCTTTGATTGGAGAACTTACTACATTTACACTTAAAGTACTTATTGATAGATAAGAACTTACTATTGCCATTTTGTCAATTGGTTTCTGGCTGTTTTGTAAATCTTTTATTCGTTTGTTTTTTTCTTGTCTTCCTTGCTGATTTGATGATTTTCTATAGTATGCTTTGGTTCCTTTATCTTTTGTGTATCTACTATAGGTTTTTGCTTTGTGGTTACCTTGATGCTTACATAAAACATAGTTATAGCAGTCTATTTTAAGCTGATACACAATGGGGAAAGATAGTTTCCAAGATATATGGTCCTGGGAAATCTGGCTATCACATACCGTAAAGTGAAATTGGATCCTTAACTTACACTACATACAAAAATCAACTCAAACTAGATTAAATACTTAAACATAGGACCTGAAACTCGAAAACTTCTAGAAGAAAACATAGAAGAAAAAGTTCCATAATATTGGTCTTGGCAATGATTTTTTTGGATGCGACACCAAAAACCTAGGCAAAAAAAGTTGATGGGACTACATCAAACTAAAAATCTCCACAAAAAAAGAAACAGTCAACAAAATGAAAATGTAACCTATGGGGTGGGATAAAATATTTATAAATCATATGCCTGACGAGGGTTAATATACAAAATAAATAAGGAATGCATATCACTTGTTAGCAAATAAGTAAATAAGTAACCGGATTTTTAAAATGGGCAACATACCTGAATATAATTTGTAGAAAGAAGACCTACAAACTTCTAACAGGGATTTGAAAAGCTGCTTAACGTAGCTACCATAGGAGCCAGCAATCCCACTTCTGGATGTGTCTCTGAAGGAAATAAAATTACTGTCTTGAAGAGATATCTGCACTTTCGTGTATGTTGCAGTGTTATTCGCAATGACCAAGTTATAGAAACTACCTAAGTGTCCATTGATGGATGAATGAATTTAAAAAATGCGCATATACAGAATACCAATATTATTCAACCTTAAGAAGGAAACCCTGACATTTGCAACAATATGGATGAACCTAGAGGATGTTATGCTAAGTGAAATGAGCCAGACACAGAAAGACAAATACTGTATAATCTAACTTATATGTAGGATCTAAAAATGTTGAATTCATAAAAACAGAGTAGAAGAGTGGTTATCAGGGGACAACGGTGGGAGAAATGGGGAGACGTTGGTCAAGGGGTACGAACCTTCAGCTATAAGGTAAGTAAGTTTTGGGGACCTAGTGTGCAGCATGGTGACTGTAGTTAATGTATTATACACTTGAAATTTCCTGAGAGAGTAGATCTTAAGTATTTTCACTGTATACACAAAAGATAGCTCTGTGAGGTGATGGATATGTTAATTAGCTTGATTGTGGTAATCATTTCGCAATACATATACGTTAAAGCATCACATTACACACCTTCTACATACATGATTTTATTTGTGAATTTATACCTCAGTGAAGCTGGAAAAATTTATAACAGGACTGAAAGTATACCATGTATGTAGTAATTATATGTGGCTGCATATACTTAGCCCATTTGGCTCACATGTTACTGACACTCCTTCTGCCTTTTTAAGATGAATTTGTGAGAGGATCAGATGAAAATATCAGCAATGTTAATATATGTTGACATCCATATGCTATATGTGTATGAAATACAGTCACAATATTTTTTTCTGTTTTGGAACTCATGAAGAAAGAAGTAATATCATAATAGTTAATCTAAGTAAACTCATTAAATTAGTTCCTGAATTTAATATGGCTGGTTATTTTAAGTGTAACATATATATAATCTGAGAAACACATGCAAAGGTCTTTTTTCTCTGTCAAGTTTATCAATTGCAGATAAGATAGAAAGGGACTTGGAGCTGGGCATGGTGGCTCACACCTGTAATCCCAGCACTTTGGGAGGCCGAGGCAGGGGGATCACTTGAGGTCAGGAGTTTGAGACCAGCCTGGCCAAGATGGTGAAATCCCGTCTCTACTAAAAATGCAAAAATTAGCCAGGTGTAGTGGTACATACCTGTAATCCCAGCTACTCGGGAGGCTGAGGCAGGAGAATCGATAGAACCTGGAGGTGGAGGTTGCAGTGAGCCCAGATCATGCCACTGCCCTGCAGCCTGGGCGACAGAGTGAGACTCCATCTAAAAAAAAAAAAAAAAAAAAAAAAAGAAAAAGACTTGGAAAGTTATGTTTATTTTTCTTAGCCATACGTAGAAATTTGTTTCTTTTTTTTTTTTTTTTTTTGAGACGGAGTCTTTCTCTGTTACCAGGCTGGAGTGGAATGGTACCATTTCAGCTCACTGTAATCTCTGCCTCCTGGGTTCAAGTGATTCTCCTGCCTCAGCCTCCCGAGTAGCTGGGTCTACAGGCGTGTGCCACCATGAGCAGCTAATTTTTGTATTTTTAGTGGGCCTCCCAAAGTGCTGGGATTACAGGTGTGAGCCACTGCACCTGGCTGGAAATGTCTGTTTCTTAGCCTTCTAACAACCACACAGTCTCCAGCTGAGTAGACGCAGATATATTTTGACAAGTTAGAAGCTTCTGTGGAGTGCTTACTACAGTGCATTTTTCTTTTAAATTTGTGAATGTTTGATGATGGTGGAGTTCTCCTCTAGTATTTAGAATCTTTGTACTAGTACTGACTCATTCATGGTATTTTCTTTGCTCTTAGAGGCCTTAGTAATGGTTTACATCAGTGTTTCAAGCAATTTCTGAACTTTCTAGATGCTTCACTATAAAGGTCATTTGATCTTATGATGTATGGTATTCCCCCCTCTCAGATCCACAGTGTGCAAAATAAGATTACTGAGAGATATTTCACTAAAGAAGAGATTTATTTAATGTTGTTCATCCTAGTCTCCTGAGGACCTAGGGTTTCCTTAGAATATATTTTGGGAAATGTTACTTTATATTACTGTACATGGAGGTAATAGAATGAAGATCACCTTTCTTCTTAATTTGATACTTATCTGTGTTGGCATTGAACCAAAATTACTACTCTTGCATTCTTTTTTTTTTTTTTTTTAGACAGGGTCTTGCTTGCTGCTCAGGCTGAAGTGCAAGTGGCACGATCATAGCTTACTTCAGCCCTGACCCCAGGCTCAAGCGGTCCTCCCACTTCAGCCTCCCTAGTAGCTGGGACTACAGGTGGGTATCACCACACCCAGCTATTTTTTTTTTTTTTTTGTAGAGACAGGGTCTTGCTTTGTTGCCCAGGCTGGTCTTGAACTCCTGGGCTCAAGCAATCCTCCCACCTTAGCCTCCCAAAGTATGGGATTACAGGCATGAGCTATTGTACCTGGCCTAATCTGCAATTCTTTTTAAACATTTTTTTTTTAAGATGGAGTCCCACTCTTGTCACTCAGGCTGGACTGCAGTGGTGTGATCTTGGCTCACTGCAACCTCTGCCTCCTGGGTTCAAGCAATTCTCCTGCCTCAGCCTCCCAAGTAGCTGTGATTATAGACGCCTGCCACTATGCCTAGCTAATTTTTGTATTTTTAGTAGAGATGGGGTTTCACCATGTTAATCAGGATGATCTTGAACTCCTGACCTCAGGTGATCCACCCGCTTTAACCTCCAAAGTGCTGAGATTACAGGTGTGAGCCACTATGCCCCACTTGCAAATTTTTTAAATAATTTTTTTTCTTTTTAAAATAGAGACAGGGTCTCGCTGTGTTGCTAGGCTGGTCTCAAACTCCTGGGCTCAAGCAGTCTTCCCTCCTTAGTCTTCTAGTGTGCTCGGATTACAGGTGTGAACCACTGAGTTTAGCCTATTCTGCAATTCTTTATGAGAGGTAGGGAATACTGTAATACTAGGATTATTCTTTTCTTTTCTTTCTTTTATTCTCTTTCTTTCTTTTTTTTTTTTTATAACTTAGAGGCTACTTATGAACCTAATAATTCATTTTACTTTAAAAGTCTTTAGTTGCCTTTTTTATGTCATGCCCCTGAATTTTCAGATATAGAATTTGTTTCTATACCTTATGAGTATTGACCTTAAGCAGAGCCATGATGATCGTATTTTCCAAAATGAAATCAGTCTTACATATTGTCAGTGTTTTATACATTGATTTGATGATGGAATAAAAAAGAATAAAGACTGAAAACTCTGGTTGTTTGGTAAATGTTACATAGTCCATTTACTTTCAAGCAACATGTTTCATGATCATAATTTTTTAAAAAAACCTTTAAGTACATTATTGGTTGGCCACTTACAGTATGAGAAAGTTGAATATTGGTGCATGCCTGTAATCCTAGCTACTTGGGAGTTTCAGGAAGGAGAATTGCTTGAACCTGGGAGGCAGAGGTTGCAGTGAGTTTAGATTGTGCTATTGTACTCCAGCCTGGGCAACAAGAGTGAAACTCCTTCTGAAAAAAAAAAAAAAGAAAGAAAGTTGAATATAACTTGGACACTGATATTTGAAACTTACAGAATCCTTGAATGTTTTGAATTGTCCTGGAAGTCAGGATATAATATCCTTGTGAGCAGAGGAAGAATAATGGTTGCTCATGTGTGCAATTAGATCTGCCTTTCTTCTCTTCTTTGGGGGAATTTTTTCCTTTTTTCATGCAGATACTTCTTTGAGGAGTCTATTTCTTTGTATATGTTGGCCTGTGGCATCAAATCAGATGCATCCTCTTCTGAATGGAGGTACTGGACTTGATTTTAAAGGAAGACATAGGGACAAAATACTTTTTGTTTTAATTTCACTTAGAGCAAGGTTGCTTAAAAATATAAAATGTCTCTCCTGATACTACTGTGTTAAATTTCTTCCCTTTGTACTGTAATACAGTTCATAATTTTTATGTTTTAAAAATGAATAACAAGCTGGGTGCTGTGGTTCACACCTGTAGTCCCAGCAGTTTAGGAGATAAAGGTAGGAAGATTGCTTGAGTCGAGCCTCAGCAACACGAGGAGACCTTGTTTCTACAAAATAATAAAATTAGCCAGGTGGGGTGGTGCATGTCTGAGGTTCCAGCAACTTGGGAGGCTGAGGTGGGAAGATAGCTTGAGCCTAGGAGGTTGAGGCTGCAGTGAGCCATTATCATACCACTGCACTCCAACCTGACAGAGCAAGATCCTGTCTCAAAAAAAGCACAAAATAAACCAAACCAGCCAACCAAACAAAAACACTTGACATCTTTGCTCCCTTTGGTTTTAAGGTCACTGCTGCCATAAAGTTACAGAAAACTTGGTGATTTTGAAAAATCAACATCAAAAACAGATTTTAAATTGCCAGAATGTAGTTTACAGCTGAATTTTTTTTTTGCTGGTCTTTAAAAACTGTTGTTTGTCTTTGAAATTTCATGGTAGTAGCCAAATTACAGTCACCAAATTTGCCAGTCCAAAAAGATTCAATGGTACGTGAAAACATTTTTTTTTTTCTTTTTTAAGAACGAGTCTTGCTCTGTTGCCCAGGCTGGAGTGCAGTGGCACGATCTTGGCTCACTGCAACCTCTGCCTCCTGGGTTCAAGCAATTCTTCTGCCTCAGCCTCCCAAGTAGCTGGGACTATAGGTGTGTGCCACCACGCCTGGCTAATTTTTATATTTTTGGTGAAGATAGGGTATCACCATATTGGCCAGGCTGAAAAACATTTTATTAAGCTTATTTTTTAATTTTAAAACTTGTATAAGTTTAAGAAAATTAAAACACTTCACAACCTTATTTCCAGAGATAATTTAGTATGATAAGTTATTTTGATTTATTTTTAGAGATGGGTCTCACTGTGTTGTCCAGACTGGAGTGCAATGGCTATTAACAAGTGAAGTTGTAGCACACTATAGTATTAAATTTCTGGGCTAAAGTGATCTTCCTGCTTCAGCATCTTGGGTAGCTGGGACGACAGGTGCATACCACTGTGCCTGGCTTTTCATCATTATTTTAAGTGCAATCATCTTAACATAGTTGAGATTATAGTGTCCATATATGTTTGTATTTTATTTTTTCCACAGTATTTAACTTTAAATTGCCAAGGAAAAACCTGAGTACTCATTTGCATTTATTCATTCATTCAAAAAATACAAATACACATATATGTAACTATCAAACATACACATATACATATGCATGCAAGCCACTTTGGCTGCTTTGAGAGAATATTATTGTCTTCCAGGGCACAAAAGTTAACTATAATGTTCAGGAGATCATGAAAAATGTTTGTTTTATTTAGGTTCACATGATGTCAGTCTGTTTTGTGTGGCTGTAACGGAACACTTGGCCAGGCACAGTGACTCATGTTTGTAATCCCAGCATTTTGGGAGGCTGAAATTGAAGGATCGCTTGAGGCTAGTAGTTCAAAACCAGCCTGGGCAATACAGTGAAAGCCAGTCTTTACAAAAAAAAAAAAAAAAAAGTTAGCTCCAAGAGATCCAAGATGGCCGATTAGCAGCAACTCAGGATTATAGCTCCCAGTGAAATTGCAGAGAGCAAGTGGACGCCGCACTTTCAGACAAATTTTTGTTGCCCACAGACTGGGAGATTCCCGGTGGAGGAGCCACACGGGTCGCCAGCACGAGTCGCCAGCGCAACTCTTTTGGCTGGCGCAGCTGTTTTGCCGGCGCGGCGCTTCTCAGTATGGAGTATACGGGACTGGGTGCCCTTTGAGTCAGACTCGGCTGGTTCCATCCCCACAAGGAGAACAGCAATTGGAAGCTCTGAGGACTGAGAGTTTCACAGTAAGCACAGCTGAACCCAGGAAGGCCTAGCTCTGTGGGGAAGGGGCGTCTGCTGAAGGAAAAACTTCATCAGAAACAGAAAAAACTTCATCACCAACAAGCCGGACGTCCACTCAGACCCAATCTGAAAGTCGGCAATTACAAAGATGACAGGTTGATAAATCCACAAAAATGGGAAGAAACCAGTGCAAAAAGGCTGAGAACACCCGAAATCAGAATGCCTCTCCTCCTACAGGGGATCGCAGCTCCTCATCAGCAAGAGAACAAGGCCTGACAGAGAATGAGTGCAATGAACTG
>CAUYLG010005313.1:0-15697 GCA_963573385.1 Cacajao melanocephalus | reverse complement strand
GGACCTTCCCGGTTCAGCTGTGCTTACTGTGAAACTCTCAGTCCTCAGCGCTTCCAATTGCTGTTCTCCTTGTGGGGACGGGACCAGCCGAGCCGGGGTCGTCCCGTATACTCCGCGCCGAGAAGCGCCGTGCTGGGGCGCAGGCAAAATAGCCGCGCCGGCCAAAAAAGTCGCGCTGGCGTCCCGTGTGGCTCCTCCGCCGGGAATCTCCTAGTCTGTGGGCAACAAAAATTCGTCTGAAAGTGCGGCGTCCACTCGCTCTCTGCGCTTTCACTGGGAGCTACAATCCTGAGCTGTTGTTAATCGGCCATCTTGGATCTCTCACAAGTAATATTTTTAACATAAGTATATCCCAAATATTGTATCCTGTATTTTACTGGGCATCCTTCATACAGAGTAGACACCACTGAATTTCTCAATGATGCTATTGCCCGTTCACTATTGCAGTCTCCACTGCTTTAGAAAAAGAAATATTCTCTGGGCCCTTCCAATATCTATATAGACAATTGGTGAAAATAATATCTGTCCTAATTAATATTTGTTTTAGCGTGATTAGCTTTCTTAGCTTTTTGACCAATCCTCAATACTCTGCTAAGAAAGTTCTGGCAAAGGCACTTAATTTATGGTTTGCCATTGTTTTTTCAAAGCTTTAAGAAGACATCTCAGCAGTATGGATATCCTTGTCAGAATGTTAAATCCTCAGTCTGGAGAGAGTGCCCCCATGGCAATCAACTCTCTTATTCGGTCTTACATTCCATTCCTCACTTCAGCCTTGCATCCTCACAGTCCCTTCCCAGGCATGTTCTCCTGGTTCATCCTGGTACATTTTAGCCAGATCCTGTGAGTTTTCTGGTAAATAGTCTATTTTTCCCATAGTAGACCATGCTGTAATGTGGCCCTAGTTATTAGTTCAGAAACAACAAGGAGGGGTGGGAGCAGATCTTGAGGGAGATTAATATCACCTTAAGGGCTATCTGCGTAAGGTGTGGGCTTTGCATGGTTTTCACACAAGAGGATGCTATTGCTTTCCAGCAAGGGGCAGTGTGCCACTTCTCCTAGCCCTGTGGCTTCCATGACACAGGTACAGAGTGCTCAAGTGCATCCTCTGATTTTCTCAGCCCAGGTCTCTAGGTCCCAATCTTTCCTCATCAGAGTTCTTATTTGACTGTAGAAGACCATGAATTTAGCTTTCTGTGTAATGCTAATACTTGTGACATCAGATCCTTGGTTGATTTTGTAGCACAAGCTATTTTCTAACTGCAGACAAGAGTCCCTCTAAACACTGCCACAGAGACTTTCTGGATTTCACCATGCCTTGAGATAGCAGTTGATGATGAAAAGCTTCCCTCAGTCCTTCGTTTAATCTTAGGAACAATCAACTCACTCCACAATCTGTACAATTACCATTGCCCCTTTGTCTCTCAAAATGCTAGAGATATTTCACAAGCCCAGTTTGTCCCCTTGAATCTCTATCCCATTCCATAGGTTAAGTCTTCATATGACGATGCTCTGGCACACCAGAAATTACTACTTTACCACCCAACTGTCTTAATTTGGGTTCCTCCAGACACAACCCCTGCAATGAGGATTGGAGTATAAATAGTTTATTTTGAAGATAACATCAGGAAGCATCAGTAAAGGACTGAAGAAGTGAGAGAGAAAAAGGAAGGCAACCAAGAAGGGATGCATGATCAAGCAAGTCACCGTCTTCAGTGATACCGCTTAATTCCAGAGTAGAACACAGATCTCACTGCCATTTACCTGAGGATGGCAAGCTGGGGTATGGACGGCACCACCCTCTCCAACCATTGGTTACAGGGTATTTCTGAGGTAGCGGATTAATTCTCCAGTACTTCTGGCCTGCTCCAGAATAAGGTAAAGCAGAGACTGAAGCAGATGCTGATGGTTGAAAGTGGAGGCTCACATTAAAGCCATGAAGCCAGGGGGGATTGGAGCAGGCAGGGACAGCATCTTCCACAAAATATGCTGAATTATCAATGACCAAATTCATCCAACAAATGCTGGTCCCCTTACAGGTGATGTGTATATGTTATTCACCTTTTTCTTATTTTAAAAATTATTTATTTAATTTTTGCCTACCAAACATATTCACAAGGTTCAATCATAAACATAAAAAATTATAAGTGAGGCAAGACAAAAGCCTCCTCCCATTCTTCTCTTCCAATGCTTATTTTCTACCTTGCCCCTTACCACTATTATTAGTTGTATTGTTTCAAATATATTTTCCAGAGATTACATTACATATAAACATATATTATCCCTCCCTCCCTTCTTTACATACAAATGGTAACATACAATATGCATTGTTCTCTATCATGTTTTTTCTGCCCAACAATATCTTGATAATCTATGTCAGTACATCAGTATGTCCATTGCATAGTAATCCAAAATATAGTTGGAACATACTATGTTTGAGAAGTGTACTAAGGATTGACATTTAGCTATTTTTCATTATTTGTTATTACAAAGAGTATTCTGTAAATAATTTGAAGACAAATCTTTTCACATATGTGAAACTATATCTACCTGTGTGAGTATACCTATAAAATAAATATCCACAAGTGGAATTTCTGTTAAAGGCTGTATATACGTTTAATTTTCATAGATATTGCTAAATTATACTTCTAAGTTTTTTTAATGAATTAAGACTATCTAACACTTTACATGCATATTCCATTATCTTTACGCTTTGCGAGAAAAATCTTCACTTATTTAAATTGATGGAACAGGATAGTTAGCACCTTCTAGAATAAATTCATAGTCTGTGAATTTCCCAATGACATTTTGAAATTGTAAGTGATATTTTTATACTGAAGGACTGTCCAAAGCAGAGAATAAAACAATTTAGTTGCTACTATGCTTAAATAATCGATAAGATCCTTAGAAAAAATAACAATTCTATTTTTAGAGGATAAATATGGAAAAAATTGACAACTTGTTTTTAAATGAATGAAGCCGATTTGGACATATCTGTTCTCACAAATTATATAATAGTTTGGGGGATAAAAATCATCTGCATGAATCCCATTTTGAACAATGCCAGACATAAATACTGCAATTAGTAACAATTCTGAGCACACATTTATGAATTAGTATTTGAGTTTGAATTTAACAGCAGCAACAAAAAATCACCTGCTATTTTATTGTTGCCAAAGAATGATCTTCCATAAACTTATGCATTCTAGAGGTTTTTCTTTATGTCGCTGTTGACATCATTGTCAGAATCTATCAAAAAGCTTGTGGCAAAAAGTGACTTTAACTGCATTTTCTTTGAGTTAGACAAGTTGCCCTCACTATCCTCTTCTGTTGGAAAAGGGAAATTAATTTCTTACATTCTCCTCAGGCTGAAAAGATACTCTATAGCACACACTCTAAAATCCTTCTCTTTCCACCAGCAAGATTGATTAATCTATAGCATAAAAAAATGTAAATCTTTGGGGATCTTGTCACTTTTATGGTCTGCAGAAGATGAATTCAAGCAGGATTTCAATATTGCTTGGCCTCTGGTCCCAAAATAATATAGCCATGTCACCAGGGGATAGTCTGAAGGAACATGCTGTGCTGTAATAGTTTACAAATTCATAAAAAGTATTGATCAAGCTTTGTCTTCTGTAGTTCTAAATAGAGTATTAAAGGATTTTTATCTTCTTGACTGTAGCAGTCCAATAATGCTAAGCATGGCAGTGAACAAACACATGAAAATCAAATACAACCAACAAACACGAAAGCATCTGGCCTTGTGTTTAACTCAACTATCATCAAGTTAATGGTGCAGTCATGTAAAGCTTCTCCTTTTAATTAAATAATTAGCCCTTTTCTGATGGATAGCTTTATGCTTGGCCACACTGGCTGTTCCTAGAAGCAGAGCTGTCAGGCATGCCATGGCAGAATAATTCGTATAGCTTCAACAAGGCTTCAAAAAGCATATATCCACTTCCTTTTGGATGTAATCTCCTGTCTACTTGTTATAAGTTTTTGCTGATGCATTGGGTTGTTAGACTATTAGTAATATCATCATGACAATAGTACTAAAAATTCAACCTGATTCTGATTCTCAAATTCAAAAAGACAATTCTAGACTTTTATTTTCTGAAATAGGCTTTCAACAAATTCAGTAATTTTTTACTTATTTTTCTGAAATTGCAGCTATGATTTTTTTTCCATAAGTAATTCAATGCAACTTTTAGCATTGACACAAAAGTTCACTGCATGAGTAAGATATCTCTCCTTTCTTGACTGCCCTTTTAATTTTAGATGTTTGTACAGATATTTTTTGAGGGGGTAGTAAGAGAACCAGATCAGAATGCTAAAATTCTTTCATCATCTTGTGATGAGAAAACTTCAGGAAGACGAAATAATATCTGTACCACTATCAGTACATCCTGTAAATAAATGTATAGTGTGCGCTACTGTAAAAGTCCTGAATTCTCTGGTTCTTTCAGTACGGAAGAAAATATAAAGATGTCAATCTGCTTGCGTACATAAACCCTAACACCCATTTATAAAATTTTGTTTCCTAATAAGAAAAGACTTCCAAGGAAGAGTGGCATTCACATTTCTTTTTTTCCTTTGCAGGGCATTAATATGTGTGTGTGTGTGTGTGTGTGTGTGTGTGTGTGTGTGTGTGTTGGGGGTGAGGGATGGTTCAAGGTACAGGGAGTTCTGTAGAAAAGATACATCTTCATTGTTTTGTCAGTCAAAGATTTAAAAACTAATTGATAAAATGTTATTTGCACTTTTGCAACACTTACTATTCAATAGTGGTTAATGAGTATTTAAATGTTTCTCTAATTAAATCGGGAAAACATCTTTGCTATGAATGACTTTCTTAAAGAGGCTTTCAACAGAGCCTCAGGGCAGTTAGTGACAGTATGTTTACCTCTATATTTGAGCGAGATACTATTTTTTTCAATAGTCATTTTATGGTAGATTCAGATTACAATTCTTACTTTATTGTTGATGAAATCAGGCCTCTTCCTGGGTCCACATGAGAGAATAATTTCCAACCACACTGTTTAGACATTATATTTTTTATTTTGAATAAATAAACTTTCCATCTAATAATGCACATGTTTTTAATAGAAAGTCAGTATCTCTTCAAGAAATAAATCATCTATTCTCAAGGACACACTCTGAGCTTTAACTAAACAATGAATTAATAACAGCCTTAACTTTACGAATATAAAAAATTACCTTGTAGATGTTCAAACAGTTCAATAATGTGGTATTAAATTGCACAAATCCAGTAGAAAAGTGTGGCTTTTTAAAAAATAAAGTTTTCAACCATTTCTGTGAAAGTCACTACATAAATGAATATTCTTGAAATAATTGTGTGTGAAGCGTATATGGTGCATACACTAGAAATGGACGTAACCTGGACTAAGTTTCCTCTTCTACAAAATGAGGAAGTTCAGCTAGAGGTTTCCCAAGATTCCTCATTACTAGCTGAGACTCATCAAAAGAACATGCACTGTTACTGCAGTCCGGTCCAAGGTCATTCACTTGGATATCCCAGAGGAGGCAGTGTAGCCATGTTTCTATTTCCCTTTTGGAATTCTTAGGCAAATTTTGCCAGGTCTACATCAGACTCCTAATTTTATAGGGGAAACCCTGATTCCACTGGAAACCTGTCTTCAGGAGGTTCTGCATTTCCCCATACCTCCGAAAGACATCAGTCCAAGGCATGAACATGTAGTTATTTAAGGCCCTAGAGATCCATTTTCCAAGCAGGCCTCTGATTTATTACTGTCTCTCCCTTGACTAAGCAGTGAACATTCCTGGAGGAAAGCTGGGAAGTTGGATACATGGTTCCTTGGTTATACATAGTTCGTCAGCTTCTTTTAAAATGTCGTCATCAGTAGCGCATAGAATAAAAGCTTATCAGTTAATTTCCAAGACTTCTAGGACATGTCTAAAACTAAAAGAAGTGTTCTCTACTGCTTCCATGAAATGACAGCAGAAATTGTGCTAAAGGATTAGTAGACACCAACAACTTCTTTCAATCTTGTTCATTTTGGTATTTTGATTTATTCTATCTGTTTGGTTAAAATTTCCGTGGCTTAATAATGAAGAGTTAATTCCACACTTAATTACTGCTATGGTTTGAATGATGGTATCCCCTTAAAAACTGATGTTGGCACTAAATCCCCAATACTATTCGTATTAAGAGGGTAGCCTTTAGGAGGTGATTAAATCATAAAACTCCACTCTTATTACTGGGATTAGTGACAAAAGGGCTAACCTTATAAAGGGTTTAAGGGAGCACTCTTTTCCCCTTCTGCCTTGTACTATGTGAAGTCACAGTGAGATGGTGCTATCTTGAAAGCAGAGAATAATCAGCACCAGACACCACTGCTGGCACCTTAGTCTTGGATTTCCCGGCCTCCAGAACTATAAGAAACAAATATCTGGCCAGGCGCGGCGGCTCATGCCTGTAATCCCAGTACTTTGGAAAGTCGAGGCGGGTGGATCATGAAGTCAGGAGTTCAAGACCAGCCTGACCAACATGGTGAAACCCCGTCTCTACTAAAAAACAAACAAACAAACAAACAAATAAATAAATAAAATAAAAAATTAGCCAGGCATGGTGGTGCATGCCTGTAATCCCAGCAACTCAGGAGGCTGAGGCAGGAGAATTGCTTGAACCCGGGAGGCAGAGGTTGCAGTGAGCTGAGAACGCACCTCGGCGACAGAGTGAAAGTCTGTCTCAAAAAAGAAAAAGAAAAAGAAAAAGATAAAAGAAAATTTCTACCTGACCTGTAGCCCTTCTTCTCAATGAATCACTCTTTTATTGCTAAAACTGGAAAACAGAGAACACACTAAGATTTTTCCTTTTAATTTTTTCTTTTGCATGAGAAAATCAGTATGTGGTAGATCCAGAAATATAATATGAGAAAAAACAACTTTAAATACTTGTCTGAATAAAATTATGAAAAATTAGAATATAAAATCAAAATGGAATTTTGCACTTGTTTATTCTATTTAATACTTAGAACAAAATAATGATGCAAGATATATAAATGTGTTTAGAATGCAGCATATACCACAGTGAGAACACTGTTTTTTTAGCATATAAAATATCTTTATTTCCTTGTAAAAGTGGAAGAAAAATTCTAACTCAGAAGCATTGCATTGGGTAAACTGGAAAACAGTTAATTATGTCAGCTTACATATTGCTAGGAAAAAGATATATGAAAGGCTGAAGAATGATCAATACCACTCAATGGATTGTCAGAATCCTAAGGCATTTGTTCCAACAATTTGTGTACTTGCCAGTCTTTGTCAGTCACCAAATTTTGTCAATAAATAGATTGCAATGAAAGAGAGGCAGAGGGAGAGAGAGAGAGAGACTGTGTGAATGAAAATAAAAGCTTGATGTTTTATTTTCCTCCTTTACTTGAATTTTAATTTCATGAACAAATGTTCCTCCTTTGTTTTTCTGCTGTCCTCAGCTGTTTCATCAGTACACATGGTACTCCTATGACTTCTGTTAATATCCTTCAATCCTACTTTGAAGTCAAAGACAGAGACAGAGAGAGAGAGAGACAGAGAGACAGAGAGAGACACAGAGAGAGACAGAGAGGTTTCCCAAGATATTACGTGGGGATAACACAAACTAGCTGTAAGTATTTGATAAGTCACTTAAAGACATGTAAAATATTAAGCTAGATATTTTTCATTTGTTTGTTTGTTTGTTTAAATATCTTCTTATCTTGAAAATGTTTTTCTTTCTCCAAAACAAAAAGCTTAATTTCATTGAAGAAGCTTATAAAAGCTACTTAGATATCTGTTCTCTCTGAACACCTGTATCTCTGGGGTTAAGTGATGGTTGAGCTCCCAGAGGTCACATTATCTTGCAAGATAAATTTGCTTGATATGTTATGAATACATTAAAAGAAATAGTTGTTGGAAATTCTGCTTGCACTGTAGACCATATAATTCACTCTCCAACTAAACAAAACATAACTGGTGCCAGAACTTGGAAGAAAATAGTAAGATGCTCCCAGAACATGAGGATAGACTAAAAATGAGTAGCTGAGGAGGTGTGGGAAACAACTTATCTAGCACCCATAAGTGTATCTATCATTTATGACCAGGATCAATTGGTAAAACAGGTTGCTGGAACTTAATCAATGATATTAATTTATCTATAATAAATGATAAGTCAGTAAAAGAAGGTGGTGTGCCTAGAATTCAGGAAGCAAATCTAGTGATGATAGATGAAGAGATGGGGAAAAGACAAAATATAAAATTTGTATCTGTGTCTATAATAATTTGTTTCTCAGCTTAGGAAAGAGGGCATCCTGATAAACTCTAGCCTGTGATCCGGGATATTTGTCAGGCTGATGTCTTTATGGATGGATACATTGACTCTCCCAGCATGGTGTACCTTAGCCATAGGGAGAGTTAGTATAAAAATGTACCCTTTTGTTTCTTTTCATAATTACTAAATAACTCTCTGAAAATTGTATAAATTACCTTGTATAATTTTCCTAGATTTCTGTCCTACTCTATATGGACAGCTCTATTTCTTGTTAAAACACATACAGTAACATTCTCCTTTTCACAAGCACATGCTCTTATCAGCTCTAGATGCACTAATAAAATGAAACGTCTAGTGTAAGCTCAGGACTGGTACCCCCCACTGTGATGATCATTTCACATAACGCCATTCTGAGATGTGCTGACTAATTTTATACTACAGCCTATTTTATCTACTGGCCTATAAAATATGTGTAGTTTTAAAAGCAACATTGTTCTTCCTCACGTATACTCTGGATCTCTTTGAAGCTCATGTCACATGCCTTCTGTCACTACCTCCCTTACTCTATCTCTTCTCATTACTGCCTCCACCTGATCTTCTAGACACTTGGTGTTTGACTCATAGCCTCTTTTCACTGTGCACTCTGCCACAGCCTGCTGAAGCACTCTTTGGATAACAGCTAGGCAAAACTGATGATTCAGGCTCAGTATAGGGCTCAGAGGAACTTTGATTAAAACAACAACAGCAAAAATTGTAAAACCTCAAACCGAGCAGTACAGAAACTGGAGTTCAGAGAGACAGACGAAATGACCCGGCTACCTGATGCAGGGGGTGAGAAAACTGCCAGGTCAGAGGTATGGCAGCCCTGGATTGGCTGTTTTTTAGGCTGCTTGGCTGAAGGAAAAAACAAGTCAACACTTGATCTGCCCCAGGGAAGGCTGCGTGGGCACTGAGGTATTCTATTACCCGGCATACAAGCAGGACAGCAGCGGCCATGGCGTACCCCTTCATCCCATCCAACAGCCACTTCCTTTCTAGATTGAACCACAGCCAAGAAAAGTACAGCTTGAGATTCTCCTCTCGCTTGTGTTCTATTTCCCTTAGTCCCAGGCAGAGATCTTCCATTCAGATGCCTCAGTGCAAGCTGCACTCCTCTTTCCCACAGCTGCCACCTGATTGAGAGGAATGCAGTTCCACTGACACATCCAACCATGAATTAACATAACACCACGATCCCCTGGGTCCCAATTTTACAAAGATTAATAAAATACACAAGGACTTAGCTGTATCATCCAAACACCCTAAACATTGAGAATTAGATGCAAATTTACTTATTCCAAGCTGGAAAACTTCATATATACAATTTAGACCCACACTGCTATTGTCAGTCATGCTACTGGAAGAATGAGATCACCTAACTGGTCAAAAATATGAATCTTTTGTGGTTCTCCTTATTAAAATATTGGCAAATCTAGGGCAATTATACCAAATCCCTTAGACCTATGAGGAACCAATGATTTGGAATCCCCTCTAACTGCATGATTAGAATTGCTTTTCTGTAGACTTTCTTTTTCTTTTCTTTTCTTTTCTTTTCTTTTTCTTTTTTTTTCTTTTTTTTTTTTGAGATGGAGTCTTCCTCTGTCACCTAGGCTGCAGTGCAGTGACACGATCTCGGCTCACTGCAACCTCCATCTCCTCTGTTCAAGCAATTCTCCTGTCTCAGCCTCCCAAGTAGCTGGGATCACAGGAGCTCGCCACTATGCCCAACTAATTTTTGTATTTTTAGTAGAGATGGGGTTTCACCATGTTGGCCAGGCTGGTCTCGAACTCCCGACTTCAGGTGATCCACCCCCATCAGCCTCCTGAAGTGCTGGGATTACAGGTGTGAGCCACCCACACCAGGCCAACAATGTTCTAATCCACCTCATGTTTTGTACTGAATAAGAAGCATCTCAACATATTTTGTATCTCAGCCGTTGGCCCATGTGCCTGATGGTCTCCCTCAGTAAATCAGTCTGGTTACTATTACCAAAGTGACATAATTGTTTAACATTCTCAACCTCCATCTGAAGTGCTAGAAATTTGGACTCTAAAGTTCCACATCTGAATCATGCATATTCCTATAGGCTGTAACTATTCCTGTTAGGATTTCCTGCCTCAAAATCTGGAATTGCAGCTTGTGCAGCTCTTCTACAAAATACGTTCTGCAGAAATACCTATAACATTTCTACAAACTGCCTGTAAGATTCGAAGACTTTATAGACCACCCTGAGCTCCCTAAATGTTAGCAGAGAGAGAACTATCTTCCAGGCTTTGTGTTCTCCTTCCCAATTTACTTTATTACTTTGAAGTCCTCTATTCTCTGGTTAGTCTTTTGATAATGTCACAGCTCACAAAAATACAATCAGTCTGGAGAAATGTGGGTTGAAAACAACAATCAATCACCTTTGCTGTTCAAGTGTTTCTTATTTAGCCACTTGCTGTTCAACTTTTCAGTCTATTTGCTGTTTGTGGCAAGCAGAATTCAAAGACAGCTCACAGATTCTGAGTCCCTTGTACATTGCACACTGTCTTCCAGTTATTCAATGAAACACTAATTGAGGTGTTGCTGTTGAAAAAATCTTGCAGATGCAATTAGTTCCCAAATCCATTAACCTTCAGATAGGGAAATGTCTGGGCAGGCCTGCCCGAATCACATGAGCCCTTTAAATATGGGTTCAGGGGTCGGAGAGGGAGAGAGAGAGAGAGAGAGAGAGAAGTCAGAGAGATTTGACGTGTGATAAAGAATTAAAGATGACTTTGGGCCAGGTGTGGTGGCTCATGCCTATAATCCTAGCACTTTGGGAGGCAAGGCAGGCAGATTGCTTGAGTCCAGGAGTTCAAGACTAGCCTGGGCAACACAGAGACACCTTGTCTTTACAAAAAATGCAAAAAATAGTAGAGTGTGGTGATGCATGCCTGTAATCCCATCTACTTGGGAGGCTGAGGCAGGAGGATCATTCGAGCGTGCGATGCAGAGGTTTTTGTGAGCCAAGATTGTGCCATTGCACTCAGCTTGTGTGACAGAGTAAAACCTTGTCTCTCTCTCTCTCTCTCTTCCCACCCCCTCACCTCCACACACAAAATTAACAATGACTTTGGAAATGGAGGGGGCCTCTTGGCAAAGAATGTGCTTGGTTTTTAGGAATTGAGAATATCACCCAGTCGGCAGCCAGCAAAGAAATGGGACTCTCAGTTCTACAACCACGAGGAACAGGTTTCTGCCTCTGGAAAGTGGATCCTGAGCTTCAGATGAGAATACAGCCTGACCAACACCTTGATTTCAGCATGATTTCTCCCTGAGCAGAGGACCCAACCAGGTGATGCTTGGACTTCTGACCTATAGAACTTTCAGCTAATACATGGATGTTGTATTAGCAACAGAATACTGTTCAACTATTTCTTACCTATCCATTTATCATGCAAGTTCTATAGAGTTTACCTTCCAGATTAGTTTTTAAGGCTATTGCCCAGAATTTGAATCCATAACTGAACTTCACATATAGAAGACAGCAGTAGAGTGAAAGGGTAAGAAGTATAATGTAAGGAGCATATCTGAGTCCATGATGTTTCCATATAAGGCCTTATAGCATTTATAATGATTTGTCAACACTTCCTTTTAAAGTAAGAGAAATCATGACTTTGTCTACTACTCAGATGTTTAATATAAACCAGTTTTTTTACATTTATTAAATGTATAAAAGCTTTCACTGACAGCTTTGGAATAAACAATATTTCCTTCACAAATTCCATGTATGTGTGTGTATATAGTCATGTATCACTTAACAATGGGTTCTGAGAAACATGTCAATGAGTAGTTTCATCATTGTGTGAGCATCAGAGCATACTTACATAAACCTAGATGGTATAGCCTACTACACATCTAGCTATATAATATACCCTATTGATGCTAGGCTATAAACCTGTGTAGATATTACTGCATTGAATACTGTAGGCAACTGTAATCCAATGATAAGTATTTGTGTATCTAAACGTGCTAAACATAGAAAAGGTATAGTAAAATTACAGTATTATATCTTATAAGAACATTGTTATATATGTGATCTGTCTTTGAAATGTCATTATGTGGCATGTGACCCTCTTTCTCTGTGTGTGTGTGTGTGTGTGTGTGTGTGTGTGTGTTCACACACATATAAACACATATATACATTTGAGAATTTTTTAAGCTGTGTATTTTCTAAAATTGATATATTAACTATAATTTTGTATTACATGTAGATTTCAGGTTATAATTAGTCATTGAGAAAGAAGTTAGCAATATTTTGAGTACATAATATCATTTACTATTGAAACTACTCAGCTCAACAGGAAATATTTTAGATACCAATGTGGGTGAGAGGATACATAAGGGAAAACTTATATTTTCAAGAATTAAGACAATAATGAATTAGTACTCCCAGGATGTCAGTATTTAAGGCATAAACATTCACTGAAAAAGAAAAATGAGAAAAAAATGTCAAGAAAAATAAATGGGTTTCTTTTCTAATACATGGAAAAAATAAATGTGTCTTACCAGTGTGTTATGATAGTAAAAAATAAGGAGAAAAATGTCATCAAGGACACAACATGTTATCCACTGATTAAACCTCTCTAGGGACCTATGAACACACAAAGATGACCCAGAATAGGCTTGAGAGAGAAACTGTGGATGGAAATATAATAACCACCAACAAACATTTGAACATTACCCTGGAAATGGAACTATATATCATTTCATGCCAGCTACAACTGAAAGTGATAACAGAAATTTACAAAGAGGTCAGTTTAGCTTAATCTGATATAAAAGTTCCCAGTAGTAATCTATTATCTTTGGGGTTTGAGAGACTAATAATTTGATGAGGTGGATTCACTTTGTAAAATTAAATTAATGACTCTGGTCAAATTTAAGTGTTTTGTTTTTTTTTAAGGTTTTTACTACTGTCACATCTTAAAACATGTTTAAAATTTTTATTTCCCCAAATACGTTTTATCTAAAAAATAGTTTTGATGATTATTTGTATTTATAGTAACTCTGTTTTTTGACATTTCTGAAAACTAGAGAAATTTTTTTTTCAACTCACCAAGGTGACAATCAGTGCAAAAAATCAGTGTAAAAGCATAGTAAACTAGCAAATGATATTACTTTGTCCTAAAAAGGATAATAATTTTTTTATGTTGAGCATAGAATTTTACTGATTAAAATATATGTCTTTGTTTTTATTTTAATAGCTCAATGCATAGTTCAATGCATACTAGACTGTCTAAAAAATAGATAAGGGAAGATATATTTAGGTGCTAAAGATTATAAAGATAGCATTTGCAAGAATTTTCAATTTTTTAAAAAAAGTAGTTCTGTGAAGACTTGTTGAATACAATACTGAAACACTATTCCCACCACAAACAGCTGTTGTAAATTGTTTTTTAATATTAGCTAATATATTTTATTCTTGCTTAAGATTAATATTTATCCAGAAAGATAAAGGAAAGTTGCACAAACACATAATAGAAATCTATAATCACTAAAGACATATTATAAACCATAGTTTTAAGAAAGGACAACTGATTAATTCACCCAGGAAATATTTACTTGGGGCAGACTGTATTGATGGCCCTGGTTCAAATTGCTATAAAGTCAACTACAGTAGTCTTAACAAAGGCTATTTTAGCCATAATGAAAATACTTGACTGAAATTCTTGAAAGGCTATGAAAAGTTTAAAGTTCAGCTTTAACACGGATAAGCAGAGCTATGTATATTCTGAAGTTCAGTTTGATATAGTATTACCTGTGTTGCCGGCAGCAAGTTTCCCACAGATTGCATCTCTCCATTCTCTCCACTTTTTTCGCATTCCGACTGCTAAGACATTTGTCCAGACCACTATCGACTCTTGCCTAGATTAATGTGTCAGTTCCCTCACTCATTCTCTACCTCCAGCCTTATGCAGTCACTTCTCTGCCTGCAACCTTGCACAGTTTCCATGCTGCAGACAGCATGAGCTTTCTGAAGTGTTAATCTCTTGCTTATTACCTCATTCTCCCCATTGCTTTTGGAATAAAGTTCACACTCTTAAAAACAACATGCAAGACCCCTGGTAACATTTGCGACCTCATATTACTCATTTCATCATGGACTATGCTGCAGCCATGCTGAGCTGCTTTCTGTTCTCCAAATATGCCGTGCCCTCTCTTGCCCCTGGATCTGGGTAGATACTTTTCCGGCTGACCAAAAAGTCCACTTTCCTTCTCATCCCCTCTCTTTGTTCCCTATCCCCACTCTTCATGCTTGAAATTAATTGCTCCCTGTAGGAACTTTTCTAGATTCTCCTTAACTGCTACTGCAAGGTTAAGTGGTCCTCCTGGCTTCTTCTGAGGCATTGCCTTGAATGGATACTCAGTACCTTGAGACCCACTGACCTTATATCCCCAATACCAAACATACACCCAGACCACCATAGTAGACAATAAATATGTTTAATTAAATGAATCGTTAAGTACATGTACCAGGATGAAACCCTGTTTTTTTTTTTTTTTTAGAGACAGGGTCTCACTCTGTCACCAAGGCTGGAATGCAGTGTTTTAATTATAGCTCACTGCACCCTTGAACTCCTGAACCCAAGTGATCCTCCCACCTCCATCTCCTAAGTAGCCAAGAAAACAGGTACATGTTACCACACTGGTTACTTGTAAAAAACTTTTTGAAGAAATAAGGGTCCCACTACATTGCCAAGGCTGGTCTTGAACTCCTGGCCTCAGGCAATCCTCACCTTAACCTCTTAAAGTGCATTTATTAAATGTTGTGATTGAACTGAAAATGTATTAATTCCTTGATCTGTATAATCCACCTTTACGATTTCTGGTTAGCAAACAGAGGAGTCCAACATTGAGAAAAAGTTTAATAAATGGGCTATTTGTAAAGATGTGGGTGAGTTTTAAGGAAATCACCCAGGAATAGTGTAGAATCTCAGGGATTACTGAGGGAAATTGAAGGGAGTGCAGAGTTAGTATTCTTAAGCCTGAGAGAGGAGGGAGTGGTTCCAGGATGCAGCATTGGTAGCCAGCTATTGAAAGTAGCTTTGGAAGAGCATCTCAGCTCTCTGTCCCATCCCCCAACCTCACCCCTCTCCAACAACTTGGGAAACTGAGATCAAGGAAATAAATATCTCTTCTCTTTTCTCTTGTTCTCTGACCTCCAACTCCACCATTTCTATTTTTTTTTATTTTTTATTTATTTTTTATTTATTGAAAGAAAGAAAAAGAGAGGAAAGAAAGTGAGAGTGAAAGAAAGAAAAAAAAAGACTGTACGAGAGAAAGAAAGAGGAAGGAAAAGAGGGAGAGAGAACAGGATTCTTGTTCTACTGCCCAGGCTAGAATGCAGT
>CAUYLG010005312.1:0-51125 GCA_963573385.1 Cacajao melanocephalus | reverse complement strand
CCCAGCTAATTTTTGTATTTTTAGTAGAGACGGGGTTTCACCATGTTGACCAGGATGGTCTCGATCTCTTGACCTCGTGATCCACCCGCCTCGGCCTCCCAAAGTGCTGGGATTATAGGCGTGAGCCACCGCGCCCGGCCTTAATTTTTGTATTTTTAGTAGAGATGAGGTTTTACCATGTTAGCCAGGTTGGTCTTGAACTCCTGACTTCAAGTCATCTGCGCCCCTCAGCCTCCCAAAGTGCTGGGATTACAGGCATGAGCCACCATGCGCATCCTTATATTTTAATCCAGAAGGGCAGAGTCCTAAGGGCTGAACAACAACAGCATTAGCCAGTGTTTATTGGGCTCCTACTATATGCAAGACTCCCCCCTGTGTTAACCTTTACAGTAACCCTGGGAGGGAGAAATTATTATTGAGAGAACTGAGAGTATTTGTCCAAGATCCTACAGCTGCACCATGGTAAATCCACTACTATCAGAACTTCCTGTTAAGTGAGTTCCACGGCCCCAAACTGCATCCCCACCCCTGTTGCTCACAGATTGGTCACGATGTGGCTTACAGTCACGGGCACAGGTTAATGGATTAACCATTATTTTTCATAATGATTCAGGGGTATCATCTTTGACTCAAAAACACAGCTGTTACTATTATCTTTGCAGGCTACAGTCCTCTGCTCTACCAGCTGAGCTATCAAAGGGTGCACAAGCTGTTATTAAATCACATTTTTTTTTTTTGAGACAGGGTCTCATTCTGTGGCCCAGGTTGAAGTAAAGCGGCTTAATGGTGGCTCACTACAGCCTTGAACTCCTGGGGTTAAGCGATCCTCCCATCTCAGCCTCCCAAGTAGCTGAAACTACAGGCATGTATCACTATGCCTGGCTAATTTTTGTGTTTTTTGTAGAGATGGGGTTTCATCATGTTGCCAGGCTGATCTGCAACTCCTGGGCTCAAGCAGTCTGCCCATCTCGGTCTCCCAAAATGCTGGGATTTCAGGCTGGAACCACTGTACCCGGCCAACAAGATCTAAACGCTGTTGCTGGAGCAAGAAACTTGGAGACAGAATTTGTTCTCCAAATATAGGCCCATGATAACCGGAACCTTTGTCACCCTAATTCTCATCACAGTGTATTGTAATTACTTTTTTTTTTTTGAGATGGAGTCTCGCTCTGTTGACCAGGCTGGAGTGCAATGGAGCTATCTCTGCTCACTGCAACCTCCACCTCCTGGGTTCAAGCAATTCTCCTGCCTCAGCCTCCCAAGTAGCTGGGATTATAGGTGCTTGCCACCATGCCTGGCTAAATTTTTGTATCTTTGGTAGAGATGGAGTTTCACCACGTTAGCCAGGCTGGTCTTGAATCCCTGACCTCATGATCTGCCCGCCTCAGCCTCCGAAAGTGCTGGGACTACAGGCATGAGCCACCACTCCCGGACTGTAATTACTTGTTGAAGATGAAATTTGATTTTCCTTTTTGCTGTTACTTTTCCAGCACAGCACCTGATATGTGGAAGGCACTCCAAACTAGGGTCAAACCTGGGGCTAGCTAACCTGTGACTAGCCCGATCTCCTTAAATTCACCTGGTCAAGGCACACTTGTTCACAGGATCTCCTGGGGCTGTCACCACACACACAAACACACACACACACAAACAAAAAATTCACCTGGTCTGTCTAGTCACCAAGATTTCCTCTAAAATTCCACACAGAATTCTATGTATGGAAATTTTTTAAAAATAAGGAAAGTTCAAGTTTACTTTAGATACTATAGTTTAGAATTTAAACTCCTGTCCTTATTTTGGAATGTCAGATTAGATACCTATGTGACTGATTGAAGAAAAAGAAATTGTAACTGATCTTATCCCTTATATTAAAAAAAAATCAGCTAACAATTATTCATTTAGTCTTCTGTACATTGTGTGAAATAAAATATAGACCACTAGAAGACAGTTTCTGCCCTCATGGAGCTTATGTGTTTTTTGTGGGGTTTTTGTTTTTTGTTTTGTTTTGTTTTGTTTAGACAGGATCTTACACTGTCACCCAGGTTGGAGTGCAGTGGTGAGATCTCGGCTCCCTGCAAACTCTGCCTCCCAGGCTCCAGTGACCCTCACCTTAGTCTCCTGAATAGCTGGGACTACAGGCATGTACCACCATGCCCAGCTAATATATTTGTGTGTGTTTTTTTAGAGACAAGTTCTCGCTGTGTTGCCCAGGCTGGTCTCAAACTCCTGGTCTCAAGTGATTCACCTGCCTTGGCCTCCCAAAGTGCTGGGATTAGAGTCATGAGCCACTTCATCCAGCCAGTCAGGCACTTTTAAAATCTATCGTATGTATTCACTAACTTAATCTTCACAACACCTCTAAGGGGTAGGAGCTATATTTTTGCTCCATTTTACAGATATGAAATAAGGAGCTGTGTTGAAAGTGTTTTCTGGGGTTGTTTTTTTTTTTATTTTTATTTTTTGAGATGGAGTTTCTCTCTTGTTGCCCAGGCTGGAGTGCAATGATGCGATCTTGGCTCACTGCAACCTCTGCCTTCCACGTTCAAGTAATTCTCCTGCCTCAGCCTCCTGAGGAGCTGGGATTACAGGCATGCGCCACCACACCCAGCTAATTTTGTATTTTTAGTAGAGACAGGGTTTCTCCATGTTGGTTAGGCTGGTCTCGAACTCCCGACCTCAAGTGATCCACCTGCCTCGGCCTCCCAAAGTGCTGGGATTACAGGCATCAGCTACCGTGACTGGCCTTGGCGTTGATTTGAATAGAATTAATAAACTCAGAGAAAAGATTCTTAATTGATAAAGGTTTTCCTTTTATAATTTGTTTTCATTCTTGGGAATGAATAATACTCCATCCTGGGTTCCTTTTCCTCATCATCTTAGATCTGTAATATACCTCAACCTTTTTCTTTTTCTTTTTTTTTTTTTTTTTGAGACAGAGTCTCACTCCATCACCCAGGCTGGAGGGTAGTGGTGCAGCCTTGTCTCACTGCACTCTCCGCCTCCCTGGCTCAACTGATTTTCATGCCTCCGCCTCCCAAGTAGCTGGGATTACAGGTGCCCACCACGACACCTGGCTAATTTTGGTATTTTTAGTAGAGAT
The DNA here is from genome assembly GCA_963573385.1 of Cacajao melanocephalus. Classification (NCBI taxonomy): domain Eukaryota; kingdom Metazoa; phylum Chordata; class Mammalia; order Primates; family Pitheciidae; genus Cacajao; species Cacajao melanocephalus. The sequence continues at coordinate 48,025 of CAUYLG010005312.1, read as the reverse complement.
GGGGTTTCACCATGTTGGCCAGGCTAGTCTTGAATCCCTGATCTCAGGTGATCCACCTGCCTTGGCCTCCCAAAGTGCTGGGATTACAGGTGTGAGCCACAGCGTCTGGCAATTTTTAAATTTTTTGTAGAGACGGGGTTTCGCTATGTTGCCCAGGCTGGTCTCTAACTCCTGGCCTCAAGTGATCCACCTGCTTCAGCCTCCCAAAGTGGTGGGATTACAGGCGTGAGCCTGGCCCTTTCTCTTTTTTTCTTTGAAGGAAGAGAAGATGTACATATCTGCCTTCCAACCCTCACTCATATTCCCTGGTTTCTTGTATCACAGGGATGTGAGACACCTGTAGGCAGGATTGAGAAGCAGAGTGTTTGGAGCCTGGTGAAGGGAAGAGAGGGACGGGGATGAGGGGAAAGGCAGTCACAGCCCATGTGCAGAGGATGGGAAGGATTTTTCAGGGCAGGGTTTCTTTTTTCTTTCTTCTTTTTTTCTTTAATTTTTAAAATTGTCTTTCCTTCCCCACTTTTTTGTTGTTTATTTAGGTCTCCCTCTGTCACCCACACTGGAGTACAGTGGTGCAATCAGCTCACTACAGCCTCAAACTCCTAGGCCCAAGCCATCTTCCTGCTTCAGCCTAGGATAGGGTTCCTTAACCTGTGGTCCACAGACTAGGAAATACATGAACTTGGAATAGAAAAAATAATCTGCCTTTATTTTTGTGAAAGTTCACAGGAAATTGGCATTTCTTTCATTTATGAATGGAGACAACAAAGTATAGCAGCAATAGCAGTACCTGTGATATTGTCATGAATAGAAATCACAGATATTTTCATATACTACAGTTGATCACTTCTCAGCCGATTGGCTAAGATCAAGTGTATGTTATAGTTGTTGCAGGCATCATAAAATAATATTTATGCTCATTTATAACCTCAAAATTATGGTGGTCATTAGGCCTGCTATTAGATTATTTAATACATTAATAAAAATATTACACTTTAAAAAAATTTTGAAAACCATATTTTTGTATAGTTGGTTTTCTTTGAATTTCTGTGTATGTTTGTTATATATCTAAAAATACTCTAAGAAGGGGTCTGTATGTGTCACCAGACTGCCAAAAGGGTCAGTGTGTGAAAAAGGAACCTGATTTTTGGGCATTTTCTTGGCTTTCATTCTTATTGTCCCATGGTTAGCAGAGCCTAAAGAGGTAAGACACTTGTGAAGCTCTCATAGTTTTGTTTGTTTGTTTGTTTGTTTTTGTTTTTTTCTTTTTTGAAACTGGGTCTTGCTCTGTTAACCAGGCTGGAGTGCAGTGGTGCGGTCTCGGCTCACTGCAGCCTCCGCCTCCCGGGTTCAAGCAATTCTCCCACCTCAGCCTTCCCAGTAGCTGGGATTACAGAAGTGTCCCACCATGCTAGATAAATTTTTTTTGCATTTTTATTAGTGATAGGGTTTCACCATGTTGCCCAGTCTGGTCTCGAACTCCTGACCTCAGGTGATCCACCCACCTTGGCTTCCCAAAGTGTTGGGATTACAGGCATGAGCCACCATGCCCGGCCTCTCTCATAGTTTTATTATTCTGTTTTCCACAGACACTTCCTCCCTTAATTTTCATGCCTCTTCAATACTCTGTGTCTCTTACCTCACTGACCTTCTTTTTCATCCTCCTGCCTTTTATTTTGGGTGTCTTATTACACTTCTTTGGGAGTTTATCCTTTAGCATGTCCATGTCCTAGACCACTATCTTTAGGCAGAGAACCCTACATCTTCTTTAGTCTCGATTGTCTACCCTCTCTCAAGTCCCATAACTTCAGTTGCCTCTGGGACACTTTCACTGGCTTTTACAAAACCCTGTTACCTGGAACTGAACATATTAAAAACTAAGTTTCCTCCCCAAATCTGAATGTCGCGCCAATTTTCCTGGCCAATTGTCTCGTCTGTCCCCTGGTTTTGCGACCTTATTTTAACACTTAAATCAATTAATTTTTTAAAATTGGAATCTTGATGAATGGTACAGGAATCAACGGATACAAAGGATATGCCGCGAGATGTTAAGTTTTCCTTCCACTTGTTCCCTAGGTACTCAGTTCTCCTCCCAGGAGGTAAGCACTGTTGCCAGCTCTTAAGAGTGATTTTTGATTCCTCCTTCTACTAGCTCTACCTCAAGTCCTTCCCTGTCTGTGAGATGTGTGCTCTTTCCTTTCCAGGCCCTAGTGAACTGATAACTGGTTGAGTTTATATATAAATATTTGTATGTGTATATTTTATATACATATATAACCTCTCCCTATGGCCTTCCGGCCTGGAGTTTTCATCACGTCGCTTCCTGGATGAAGGAACCTAGAGGGGTGAGGGGCAGAGGCTGGGGGTGATGGAGAAGAGGACCTAAAGGGGACTTAGGTAGGGGGTTCAGAGTGGCCGACTGGCGTGACGCTCTGCCGGGATAACTATTCCTCCCACCTCAGGCCCCCTTCCAGTTTTCTCATCCAAAGCCTCTCGTTTCCAAGGGCCGAGGCAGAGAGAGAGAGACAGAGACAGCGAGATACACAGAGACAGAGACGCCAAGGCACCAGCATCCCTCTCCCCCTTCTGTCCCGCCCCATCGCCCTGACGGACACTACCCCTCAGCCAATGGCGCCCACGATGTGCCCCGAAAGGGCCAATGAGCGTCAGAGGAGGGCGGAAGATTTCCCCGCCCCCACTTCTAGGCTTGGTTGAGCCGTGCAGGTAGGTCCGGGGCTGGGGGAGCCGCCGTTGGCACTGGTGCCCCTGGGGGTGGGGGCACGAGTGGGCAGGGGTGATGGTGAGGCAGAGGAGTCGGCCCCGACCCGGGGAGTCCGAGGGAGCGGCCCGGCTGGGAGGTCAGGGGCCGAGGGGCCCGGGGAGCGGGCGCCGCCAAGGGCCCTGGAAGCGGCGGGGCTTGGGGAGCGGGGACGCGTGTGTGGGGCACAGGGACCCCCGCCCGGCACCCACTCGTAGGCCTGGGCCGCGGACTGCGGGCCGAGTGGCCTGGGGGCCTGGCTGCCCGGGGGGCGGGCCGGGGCCGCGGCCGGGGGAGCGGAGCGGAGCGGAGCTAGGGGCGCCAGGCCGAGCCGAGGTGGGACGGACCGACGCTGAGAGGAAGGGAAGCCGCATCCCGCGGGCCGCCCCTCCTGAAGCGAGCCGGGCAACGGCTGCGGGCGCCCGTGCCCTGAGCCCACCTCACGCTCCCCCCTCCTTAACAATGGGAATGGGGCAGAAGGAGGCGCCCCACTGCGGGGAGGTGAGAGGTAGGTTTGGGACTGGGGTCCGCCGTGGGGGGAGGTGCGATCTCGGGCTCTCGCCTCTCCGCTCCAACTGGCTCTGGAGGTGGGGGCCCCAGCGGGGCTCTGAAGCCCGCCTGAGACTTGGGTCAAGAGTCAAACTGCCCCCCCTCCCCCGCTCCTCTCCTAAAATCCAGTGAGCGGTAAGGAAAGTGATGCCAAGTCTTCGAAGGCGAAGTGACAAACCCATAGCAAGAACACATCCACTCCAGAGGTGTTTATTTTCTATGTTTTTTTCTTTTTTTTAAAATAAGGGTACTTTTCAACATTTATTTTTAACGAGGTGGGTGCTGTTATTTTTGTCCCTACTCGGGCAAGCCTCCATTTTAAGCGAAGCAGTAGTAACTGGTTAAGCTGGAATTGTATTCAGGCCTAGGACTTGAACAGGGATCCTATCAGAGGTCATTTAGTCCATCCTTCTGCCTCCAGGCAAATTTACCTTCCTCCCACCCTCAAACTTAAGTTGTTGGTTTTGTTTTTAATGATCTCTGGGGAAGAAGGGTCTTATTATTTGTTTCTAGTACTTCAGTCAAGAATAGCTTTTACTTTTCATGTGGAATTGACTCTGAAACTTAAGCATAATCTTGGAACAGTCGGGACGATCAGAGAGGTTTTACTTTACTAAATGCAATTAAATGTTGCAAGGATCTTTTTTTTAGATGTTAGTTATCAAATCACCTTTCAATAGTGTTTATGAAGTACCCCGGAAAATTACTTTATTCTCTGTGGGATTTGGGCTAATTGTTTGATAAGTGATTTTACATTATCTAAAATATGTGTTAGATATTTATTTCTCTTTTTATGTAAAGTATGTTTCTACACGTATATATGGAGACACACACACATTTGCCCTTTTCTAGAGGGGACGTATTTTGTATACTTTTTTAGTGTGGTGAGGCAAATAGTACTTCAAAATCCCTGCCCAGGTAGCTTAAACTATTTGCATTTTCTTGATTATTTTTTAGTCTAAATGAAAGTCCTCTCTTTCAGATACCTTCTCAAAACAAAAGATTTTCCTACCTGCTCATACTTGGTGACTGAGGGAATTACTAAGACTTCTTGCTCATTTCTGAGTGTTTGTCTTAACTATATCCTGACACTATGAATGCTATTTGGATGCCTCCTAAGGTAAGATGTGTTATTTTTTTCATTACCAGCCTCATTTTATTCAGAATTGGGAATATAATTTTTGAATTTGCTATTCTTCAGTGCCTTTACATGATATTTCTCCTGCCTCTTGTGTTTGCTTCCTAGGATTGACTGGCTATACCTTGATTGTCGCTTCTTGAGTTTTTTTGTATTGATACTGTTCTTTGAGTATTGGTGTGAACATTTTAATGACGTTCTCAAATTAACTTCCATTACAACGAAAGGCAGTGATCTTTTTAACTTTAAATTATGGCAACCTACATAGTTGTAAAATTCTGTTCCAATCTTAGGATGGGCTGGCAATTCAGACATCTAGGTACACTTTTCAAACAGGCACTTTAGAGTCATAGGTACTAGGGTGTGTCCCACTCTTGCAAATCAGTAGCTGATTCATGTGTTAGAAAAGTTGTGTCATTAACCATTTGTTTACTCTGAAACTTCATGTGGTATATTAGAGCATTCTAAGACCTGCTGGTTTACATGTATGACTCTTTCAGAGTCCTCCTGCTGCACCCTAGCCCTTTGTGTGACATTTCACACTTTTTCTCAACAGGTAGCACTTACGCCAAGTTTTATCTCACAGGGTACACCTCATTTGGACAGTGTGGACAGATGACCTTTAAATGAAAAGGCTCCGATTGATGTGGTGGTTCTCTAGTCTCTTTGGCTCCTCTAATCTCTTGTACATAGATGGTCAAATAACTCTCGATTAGGACTAAGCAAAGGGCAGAGCTTGAGACTTAAGTAGGTGGCTTCTTTGATTTTCTTGTGAGTAAAAATACATTTAAAAGATGAAATTAAATAAAAACAAACAAAAAAGACTTGGGAGGGAGGAAGGACAGAGAAGGATAAAGAGTCTTGGAAACCCTCCACCAGCTTCGCCTTTCTTCAGAGTTGGGTACTAGCTTTGTTAAGGTTGTTGTGTGCTAATCTGCTCTGTGGACTTCCAGATTAATGCAGAGGAGAAATCAGACAATAATGTCGTCTGTGTAACCTAAATATCTGGACTTGTGGGAAATCTTAGGTTATGCAGACTGAGTTCTCATCTTCATTTATGTTTCAGCTGCTATTGCTGGATAATGAGTGCTTATATTAATATACAGGAAGCCAAAGTGACACAGTTTTTCCAGTATTCTCCCTGTGGAGTTGTAGGGGTTGCATGGGGAACGCAACCAGAATTCCTGAACCCATTAAGATTTGGAAGACCTGTGTAAGAGTGTTTCTACTTAGCAAGTGCTTAGCACCAGGACCTGGTGGACTCTGTCCTCTTTAGGAAGCAGCAAGGGGATTAAGATCAATATATTGGATTTCATTTTATAGTTTCCTAATGAATGTATTTGGTACACAAAGCCCTGCTGTTTAAGCTATTTCCAATGTTAAAGGTTTTACCTCTAAATCTCTCTGAACCTGGGTTATAATACAGTAACCTCAGAAGTTCTACCAGAGGTCTCTGGCATGGCAGGAATACAGAAAGAAGTCAGCTTCATACTACGTGAGTCACCACCTGTTACTACTTGAGAATATAGTTAGGTGGCTGCCTTAATTTTATGTTCCTTACCAATCCTTTGATTATTGGGAAACATCTAAGTGTAAACCATTATTTTTTTGGTAATGTTTTCTTCCTATTTTTATTACTTAAAAACCTTAAAAATTACAGTGTTCGTCTGGTAGAAAAAAAAGTACTTTTTGTGGGGAGGATAGCACTGAGTTTGTGAGCCGGAAAATGAAAGTGGAGAGAGGGTACTTTATTCTCTTTTTCATTGGTGAATATTCTTAAAACATTTCTGAGATGTAGTTTCAGATTGGAGCTACTTAAGTAAAAAGAAATGATAGGTTAATCAAAGTGCATATTTTGGAGCCCAAATGTTAACTCGATATAGCTCTTATATTTTGTTTCCAATTATCTTACTGCAGAATGAACTCTGTAGTTCTGTTAGGCGTTGCTTAAATGTTAGACCGAGTATGCGCTTGTTTCCATGTATATAGAAAATAGTGTCATACTCACTCTTCACAAACCAAACTGTCAGAGGAAACAGAAGTAACAAGGAAGAATAACTCCAGACCCAAACTCCTCAATTTAAGGCACTCATCTTAATTAGAAGTTCTCGTGGATATTATTATTTACCCCTTTTTCTCTGCATTAGGGGTCTGCTCCTTTTTAAAGCCTGAATATTTTTAGCCATGACTAAGCAATGCCAATGATATTGCTAAGTCTAGTTGTCAGGGTTAAGGTTAAGGAATGGTGAGATGGCAGAAGAGTACGGAAAGGATGGAGAACTGAGTGAGTTGGAGAAAAAAGAAAAATGAAGATGAGGAGGAGAAAAAAGATATAGGGTCTTTAGTGTGTAGCATGGAGCCATCATCAATTGTCTCAGGTAGTTCTTAGGGGCTGCTGGGTGCCTTGTGTGCTAGACTGAACTAGGTGAAATCAAGTAAAAACTGTTCTTGACCAGCAAAACAAGAGATTTAAAATGTAATTTAATATGATATGGAAAGATCTGCAAGATAGACAGTTAAGTGATAAAAGCAAGATGCAGAACAGTATGTATGATATGTTATGATACCCTTTGTGTTTTCTGAAAAAGGAGAAAAAGATAATTTGCATCAGTGTGTTTATGCAAAAAAAAAAAAAACCTTCAGAGGAATAAATAAAATGGTGACATTGGTTACTTTTTAGATCTAGGAATTCGGCAGATAGAGGACAGAGTGGGAAGGAGACTTCTTTTTTTTTTTTTTTTTTTTTTTTTTTTTATTATACAGAGTTTTGCTCATGTTGCCCAAGCTGGAGTGCAATGGTGCGATCTTGGCTCACTGCAACCTCTGCCTCCCGGGTTCATGCAATTCTCCTGCCTCAGCCTCCCAAGTAACTGGGACTATAGGCACGCACCACCACATCCAGCTAATTTTTATATTTTTTAAAGTAGAGACAGGGTTTCACCATGTTAGCCAGGATTCAATCTCTTGACCTCTTTGGTCTCAGCCTCCCAAAGTGCTGGGATTACAGGCGTGAACCATTGTGCCTGGTGGGAAGGAGACTTCTCATTGCATTCTTTTTACACCTTCTGATGTTTGTATCAGATTTTAAAAATTAAATAGAAAATTAAAAAAAAATTTTAAAGAACAGCATCTCAATTCCTTCTTCTCTTTCTGTATCTGGAAGTCAGAGAAATGTCAGGAGTTATAACTGAGAGAGCAGTGTAGTTCTTGAATAGTGGTTGAGGGGATACATACGCAAAAGGTCCCATAATCTAGGACACGTGTTCTCTTGGGATCTTGAAGAATTTTGAATTTATAGATGTATATTCCTAGTATTGAACTGCAAAGTCAGGCATTAAAAAATTTAACTTGGCCAGGCACAATGGCTCATGCCTGTAATCCTAGCACTTTGGGAGACCGAAGTGGGCGGATTGTTGGAGCACATGAGTTTGAAATCAGCCTGGGCTACATGGCAAAACCCATCTCTACTAAAAATACAAAAAAAATTAGCCGGGCGTGGTGGTATGCAGCTATAGTCCCAGCTACTTGGGAAGCTGTGGTGGGAGAATGGCTGTAGCCCAGGAAGCAGAGCAGAGGTTGCAGTGTGCTGTGATTGTGCTCTTGCAGTCCAGCTTGGGTGATAGAGCCAGATCTTGTCCCTTGTCTCATTTAAAATAATAATAACTTTCTCTTAAAGTTTTAGTTAAAAAAGGTTTTCATTGTATATTCCCTCTAGTTAGCAATTAGATATAATCTCAGCAGTCTTTTTTTTTTTTTTGAGATGGAGTCTCGCTTTGTTGCCCAGACTGGAGTGCAATGGTATGCTCTTGGCTCACTGCAATATCTGCTTCCTGGGTTCAAGTGATTCTCCTGCCTCAGCCTCCCAAGTAGCTGGGATTGCAGGCCCCTGCCACCATGCCTGGCTAATTTTTTTTATTTTTTATTTTTAGTAGAGACAGGGTTTCACCAGGTTGGCCAGGCTGGTCTTGAACTCCTGACCTTGGGCGATTTACCCGCCTTGGCTTCCCAAAGTACTGGGATTACAGGCATAAACCACTGTGCCTGGCCTAATCTCAGCATTCTTGACTGTGTGACTTTGGGTGATTTTCTTAACCTCGCTGAGACTCAGGTTCTTCCTTCATACTGGAAATAATAACACTTACTTCAGAGGACTTTTCTATTGTATCTGTAAAAGACGTAGGGCAGTAGTTGGCTTAATGAACTACTGTTCTTACCGTATTTTGTTTTCTTTCTTTTTTTTTTTTGAGACAAGAGTCTTGCTCTGTTGCCCAGGCTGGATTGCAGTGGCGTGATCTCGGCTCACTGCAACGTCCCTATCCCGGGTTCAAGCAATTCTCCTGCCTCAGCTTCCCACGTAGCTGGGATTACAGGCGCATGCCACTGTGCCCAGCTAATGTGTGTATTTTTAGTAGAGACGGGGTTTCACCATGTTGGCCAGCTGTTCTCAAACTCCTGGCCTCAAGTGATCCACCTGCCTCCCAAAGTGCTGGGATTACAGGCATGAGCCACTGCACCCAGCCTAAATTTTGTATTTTTAGTCGAGATAGGGCTATATCATGTTGCCCAGGCTGATCTCGAACTCCTGACCTCAAGTGATCCGCCTGCCTTAGCCTCCCAAAGTGCTGGGATTACAAGCGTGAGCCACTGTGCCCGGCCTCCCTGTGTGTATTTCTTTGTGGGCATAATTTCCCCGTTGTAATAAGGACAACAGTCATTTGGGATTAGGGTCCTCCTTGATGATCTGATTTTAACGTTATGACCTCTTTAAATATCCTATCTGTCTCTCTCTTTTTTTTTTTTTTTTTTTTTTGGAGACAGAATCTCTTTCTGTTGCCCAGGCTGGAGTACAGTGGTGTGATCTCAGCTCACTGCAGCCTTCTCCTCCTGGGTTCAAGTGATTCTTCTGCCTCAGCCTCCCAAGTAATTGGGATTACAGGTGCTCACCATCATGCCCAGCTAAGTTTTGCATTTTTAGTAGACATGGAGTTTCACCACATTGGACAGGCTGGTCTCGAACTCCTGACCTCAAGTGAGCCACCGTGCCTGGCCTGAAGATTCCATCTCTAAGCTCACATTCTGTGGTACTGAACCTTAGGAGTACTACATCTCTTTCATCCCTTTTATTTATTTATTTATTTTTGAGACAGGGTCTTCCTCTGTCATCCAGGCTGGAGTGTGGTGGCACTTGGATCACTGCAACCTCCACTTCCTCACCCCCGGGCTCAAGCAATCCTCCCACCTCAGCTTTCCGAGTAGCTGGGACTACAGATGCGCACCACCGTGCCTGGATATTTTTTTGTATTTTTAGTAGAGACGGGGTCTTGCCATGTTGCCCAGGCTGATCTTGAACTCCTGAGCTCAAGTGATCCTGTGGCCTTGGCCTCCTAAAGTGCTAGGATTACAGGCATGCGCCACTCTGCCCAGCCCCCTGGAGTACTACATATCTCTTTTGGGGAACACAGTTTAGCCCAGAACAGGTATATGTCATTTATCATGGGTACTAGACCCTCAACACCTACACATAGGAAATGAAAATTTTGGTGCAAATTGATAGCATGACTTAGAGAAGTAGATTATTTCTTTTTCTTTTTCTTTTTTTTTTTTTAAAGAGATGGGGTTTCACCGTGTTGGCCAGGCTGGTCTCAAACTCTTGACCTCAAGTGATCCACCCGCCTCAGCCTCCCAAAGTGCTGGGATTACAGGTGTGAGCCACCGTGCCCAGCCCTTATTTCTTTAGCTTCCCATGTATTTATCTTTAATAAGATTTTTGTTTTATCTTTGAAACTTTTTTTTTTTTGAGACAGAGTCTCACTCTTCACCCAAGCTGGAGTGCAGAGGCACGATCTCGGCTCACTGCAACCTCTGCCTCTTGGGTTCAAGTGATTCTCCTGCTTCAGCTTCCCCAGTAGCTAGGATTATAGGCACCCGCCACCATGCCTGGCTAATTTTTGTAGTTTAGTGGAGACGGGCTTTCACCATGTTGGCCAGGCTAGTCTCAAACTCCTGACCTCAGGTGATCTGCCTGCCTCAGCCTCCCAAAATGCTGGGATTACAGGCGTGAGCCACCGTGCCCAGCCCGTACTCTTGGTTTTCTTTGCAGACTTTTTTCTTCTTTTGCTCCTAAAAACATTCATATTTGCCTTGTCTTGACCCTTTCTCCTCTCATCCTGTGCAGTTTCTGAGGAACGCCTTAGATAAGTTTGTGCCTTACTTGCTGTCCATATGCTAATGATTTGCAAATTTGTTTTTTCCAGCTCTGACTAGTTTTCTGATCTCCGATGTCATATACACAGTTGCTTCCTGGACATCTCTACTTAGATTGTCCTATGGACATTTTAAAATGACCTTATCCACTTCCCTAAATCCAACCTCTTCCTATCTTTGTATCCTAGTGGTGGTGGTGTCACCCAGCCAGTCACTCAAATCAGGGATTTGAGAGGCCTCTGGGTTCCTTGTGCCATTCTAGTCACCACATTCTTGAGATCCTAGCTCATAATGTTTTCCTAGTCATCCTGCTTCTCCTGAGTCCAGACCTTCATCACTGTTTTGGCTACATGACCTTCAATTGCCTTGTAATCATTCTCCTTGACTGCTTTCTCTCTTCCAAGTTGCTGCCAGCATGATCCTTGTAAAATGCATGTCCAAGCATCTGATCATATCCCTCTTCCACCATGGCTCTCCTAGCTTTGAGGGCAGAGTTGAAATGTTTTGCCAGATCATCTCCACCACTTCTTCCTGAGCATCCTGTACACAGTAGTACAGACTGCTTGTGCCCAGTTCCTTCTGTGTACCCTGTTGTTCCTTGCCTCTGGGTCTTCACACAAGCAGTTACCTTTGCTTAAGATAGACTTTACCCTGTTCTGGAAACTTAGTCCCCCTAGTCTTTAATAACAGTAGGGGCTGGTCCAAGTATAATGGTGTTTATTATTAAATGATCACAGCCAGTTACAGGTTTTTTGTTCTTTTTCCACTCTCACTGCTTCACTTTATTAGCATTAAAAAAAAAAAAAAAAAAAAAAGGCCGGGTGCGGTGGCACACACCTGTAATCCCAGTACTTTGGGAGGCTGAGGCGGGCAGATGATGAGGTCGAGATCGAGACTATCCTGGGCAAGATGGTGAAACCCCATCTCTACTAAAAATACAAAAAATTAGCTGGGCATGGTCGCATGCGCCTGTAATCCCAGCTACTTGGCAGGCTGAGGCAGGAGAATCACTTGAACCTGGAGGTGGGGTTGCAATGAGCTGAGATCATGCCACTGCACTCCAGAGAGAGACTCTATCTCAAAAAAAAATAATAATAAGTAACAGTAGTGATAATAGTAATAACAGTAGCTGACACTGAATGCTTCCTCTGGACCCAGGTATTATCACTGAGTGTGTGTGTATGTGTGTGTGTGCATATGCAGACCTAGCACTTCTATTGTTCTACTGATTGCTGGTTTGCTCCACTTTGATCCCAGCTAGTCTCTAGGTTCTTTGAGAATGAGGGCTGGCTCTTGTTTTTTTGTTTTGTTTTGTTTTGTTTTTTGAGACATAGTCTTGCTCTGTCACCCAGGCTGGAGTGCAGTGGCGTGATTTTGGCTCACTGCAACCTCCGCCTCTTGAGTTCAAGTGATTCTCTTGCCTCAGCCTCCTGAGTAGCTGTGGGCTCTTGTCTTTTATCCTCACCGCTTGCCGGCTTTTTTTTTTTTATTTTTTTTGAGATGGAGTTTTGCTCCTTGTTGCCCAGGCTGGAGTGCAATGGCGCGATCTCAGCTCACTGCAACCTCCACCTCCTGGGTTCAAGTGATTCTCCTGTCTCAGGCTTCTGAGTAGCTGGGATTACAGGCATGTGTCACCACACCCAGCTAAGTTTTTGTATTTTCAGTAGAGACGGAGTTTCACCATGTTAGCCAGGATGGTCTCGATCTCCTGACCTTGTGATCTGCCCGCCTCGGCCTCCCAAAGTGCTTGGATTACAGGTGTGAGCCACTGTACCTGGCCTGTTTTTTTTTTTTTTTTTTGAGACAGACTTTTGCTCTTGTTGCCCAGGCTGGAGTGCAGTGGCACAATCTCGGCTCACTGCAACCTCCACCTCCCAGTTTTAAGCAATTCTCCTGCCTCAGCCTCCCAAGTAGCTGGGATTACAGGTGCCCAGCACCACACCTGGCTAATTTTTTGTATTTTTAGTAGAGATGGGGTTTCACTATGTTGGCCAGGCTGGTCTTGAACTCTTGACTTCAGGTGATCCACCTGCCTCAGCCTCCCAAAGTGTTGGGATTACAGGTGTGAGCCACTGTGCCCAGCATAGTTACTGCACATTAGAAAATATTTGTCCCCCCTGCCTTCTCCATCACAGCTCTGTTGAGTTTAGACACACAGTATTTTCAAATATAATTTGTATTTGTAGCAGCAGCTACAAATATATACAAATATAATTTGTATTTGTAGCAGCAGCCCAGAAGATGGGCAAGCTTATAGTTGTAGCCCATGGTTTATTTTTACTGGGCATTTGATGGTGGTGGTAATTTATTGGTCAGCAGGGGGAGCTGCAGTTGCTGATACTTAAGTGATTTCATCTCTTCTGGCTTTCCACAAAAAGTTTATCAGCCAAGAGAAAGAAAAGCTTTACTGGCAAAGGACATGATCAGAGTTCATAAAGAAGAAATACAAATGACCAAGCATATGAGAAACATTTTTATTCCGATAAGTAATCAAAGGAGTGGAGATTAAATGACATACTGTTTTTTACTTAATCAGATTTGCAGTTGACTGTGCTGTCAAAGATACTGAGGGGACAATCTCTGAAAGTGCTAGTGGAGTGTGCATTGGGCCTAGCTTTTTGGAAGATATTTTGGCAACATATATTGACAAAACTAAAAACGTTCTTTAATTGAGTAATTGCACATCTAGGAATGTATCCTAAGGGGGAAAAATTAAGATATATAGAAAGATTTGTGAACAAAGGTATTTATTGTAGCAGTATTCATACTAGTGAGAATTGAGAATAAACCTAAATAAGCAGCAAAATTTATAGGAAAATAAATTATGGTATATTTAAGGATGGATATTTACAACCATGAACTAGTATTTTAAAAGATTTTTTAATGTCTTAGGATGTTGAGTAAATGATAAATGAAAAATTCAGGGTACAGAGCTATATAAGGAGCATTCTAAGTGTATAAAAGATAAGGAATGTATATATATATTCTTGTGTAATATATGTGTATATGTTACACACACATACATACCAAGGTAAAAGAATAGAAGGAAGAAGTATATACCAGCCAGCCTCCTTGAGTCTATCTCTCAAGGGTTCATCCAACCAATTGTTCTGTCTAAATTGGCACCAAATGATGTTTGGCATCGGGTACCAGGTGAGCCATTGTTATCTTTTAAGATGCTACCCTTAGAAATTTAGGGCCTCACCTCAGATATCACTTCTATCCTGTAGGACCCTAGAATGGACCTAATATATATATATTTATCTAAGCACTTGAATCTATTTTTAACTTATAGAATGTGATAATACATTCCACAAGTTTCTTTTATCTGTTATAGAAAGAAATACTTTTCAAGCATAAAACATTACTATATTGAGATTTGGTGAATAAATTAGTATTTACCATATTGATGACGTGTTTTCTGATTTTGATCATACTGCCCCTTTGCTTTCCTGTTTCTCCAACTGAAGATGCTTGATTTTTTAATTTAATCTCCAGTGAAACCTCCTTCCTGGATCTTTGTCAGCATTGCTTTCCCTTTCTGGATTTATGGTAACTACTCAGAACTGCATTTTAGTTATAACTACACTGTGATTTGGTAGAAGGATAAGAAAATATGTTCTATTTACAGCAAGCTTGTCCAACCCATGGCCCTAGGGCCGCATGTAGCTCAGGACAGCTTTGAATGCAGCCCAACACAAATCCGTAAACTTCCTTAAAACATTATGAGATTTTTTTTGCGATTTTGTTTTTTAGCTCATCAGATATTGTTAATTTAGTGTATTTTACATGTGGCCCAAGACAGCTCTTCTTCTTCCAGTGTGGCTCAGGGAAGCCAAAAGATTGAACACCCTTGATTTACAGGTTTTTTCTTGTTGCCAATAGGATTTGGCCCGTCTGCCTGTCCTCCCTCCCTCCCTTTTCTTTCCCTCCCTCCCTCCTTCCTTCCTTCCTTGCCTCCTTCCTTCTCTCCTTCCCTCCTAGCTAATTTTGTATTTTTAGTAGAGGCAGGGTTCCGCCATGTTGATCAGGCTGGTCTGAAACTCCTGACCTCAGGTGATCTACCTCCTTCAGCTTCCCAAAGTGTGAGCCACCACGGGCCTGGCCTCTTGTAAGGTTTTAATTGTTGTTTTGGCTACCTAGGTCTTAGTGCCCCTGACCACTTTATGGTCTTTTATTGTTTTTCCTCATTTGCATTGTTCTTCTATTTTGAGGAAAGTTTTTCATCCCACTTCCCTCTTTCCATGCTAGTTAGCAATTTAAGATTTTTGGTTGAGGCTGGGCATGGTGGATCACATTTGTAATCCCAGCACTTTGGGAGGCCACAGCTGGAGGACTGCTTGAGGCCAGCAGTTCTAGACCAGCCTGGGCAACATGGTGAAACCCCTGTCTCTACAAAAAATAAAACAATTAGCTGAGGATGGGGGCACACACCTGTAGTCTTCACTACTCAGGAGGCTGAGGCAAGAGGATCACTTGATTGAGCCTAAGAGTTTGAGGTTACAGTGAGCTATGATCACACCACTGCACTCCAGCAGCTTGGGTGACAGAGTGAGACCCTGTCTCTAAAAAAATAAAAATTTTGGTTGGGCACCTGTTTTGATCTATTGCTTTGAGTAAAATATTTAAAAGTCCATATTTATGCTTTGTATGGCACATTTGCTTTATTTATTATTATTATTATTATTTTTTGAAACAGAGTCTCACTCCATTACCAGGCGCCAGGCTGGAGTGCAATGGCATGACCTCGGCTCACTGCAACCTCCGCCTCCCGGGTTCAAGCAATTCTCCTGTCTCAGCCTCCCGAGTAGCTGGGACTACAGGCGTGCGCCACCATGCCCAGCTAATTTTTTTGTATTTTTAGTAGAGACGGGGTTTCACCATGTTGGCCAGGATGGTCTCGATCCCTTGACCTCGTGATCCGCCTGCCTCAGCCTCCCAAAATGCTTTATTTTTATTTTTGCTTTTGAGACAGGGTCTTGCTCTGTTGCCCAGGCTGGAATGCAGTGGTGCAATCACGGCTCACTGTAGCCTCAACCTCCTGACTCAAAGTGATCCTCCCTCTTCAGCCTCCTAAGTAGCTAGGACTAAAAGTATGCGCCACCACGTCCAGCTAATTTTTAAATTTTTTTGTGGAAATGGAGTTTTACTGTGTTGCCCAGGCTGGTCTCAAATTCCTGGGCTCAAGCGATCCTCCCACTTCAGTCTCCCAAAGTGTTGGGATTACAGATGTGAGCCACTGTTCCCTTCTAGTTTTTTATTTTTTGTAGAGATGGGATCTCCTTATGTTGCCCAGCCTGGTCTTGAACTCCTGGGCTCAAGCAATCCTTTCTCCTTAGCCTCCCAATGTGCTGGGAGTATAGGTGTGAGCTGCTGCAGCTGACCCTAAACATTCTTGTGTAATTTTTTGTTTGGATACCTGTTTTCATTTCTCTTGGGTATATTACTAAGACTAGAATTGCTGGGTGATATGTTAACTCTAACTTTTTGAGTCACCACCAAAACTGTTTTCCAAAGCAGCTGCACCATTTTATATTTCTAGCAGCATATGAAGGTTCCAGTTTCTCCACAGTCTTGCCAACACTTTGTAATTGTCTCTTTTTAAATGTTTTGATTATAGCATCCTAGTGGATGTCAAGTGGTATGTCACTGTGGTTTTGAATTGAATTTTCCTGATGACTAATTACAATAAGACCTCCCCTCCCCTCCCCTTCCCCTGCTTCCTTCCTTCCTTTTTTTTTTGGACAACGTGTTGCTCTTTAGCTCAGGCTGTATAGTGCAGTGGCGTGATTACAGCTTACTGCAGCTTCGACCTACTGGGCTCAAGTGATCCTCTCACCTCAGCGTCCTGAGTAGCTGGGACTACAGGTGTGTACAACCACACCCAGGCATTTTTTTTTTCTGAGATGGTTTCTCACTCTGTCACCCAGGCTGGAGTACAGTGGCATGACCTCAGCTCACTGCAGCCTCTGCCTCCTGGGTTCAAGTGATTCTTGTGCCTCAGCCTCCCAAGTAGCTGGGATTACAGGCACATGCCAACACCGCCTGGCTAATTTTTGTATTTTTAGTAGAGACTGGGTTTCACCATGTTGGCCAGGCTGGTCTCAAACTCCTGACCTCAGGTGATCTGCCCACCTCAGCCTCCCAAAGTGCTAGGATCACAGGCATGTGCCACCACGCCCAGCTACTTTTTGTATTTTTTGTAGAGATGGGGTTTTGCCATGTTGCCCAGGCTGGTCTCAAACTCCTGAGGTCAAGCAGTCCCCCCATGGCCTCCCAAAGTATTGGGATTACAGGCCTGATCCCCTGTGCCCAACCTGATGAGATGTTTTCATGTGCTTATTGGCTTTTCATATATCTTTGGAGAAATGTCTATTTAAATTCTCTGTACAGTTTCCTTTTATTTTTATACATCTTTTTTTTTTAGACAAGGTCTTGCTCTGTCACTGTGGCTAGAGTGCAGTGGCCAATCATATTTTTATATATCCTCAAACTCCTGGACTCAAGGGATCCTTCTGCCTTAGGCTCCTGATTAGCTAGGACTACAGACGTGTGACACCATGCCTGGCAAATTTTTAAAAAAAATTTATTTTGTAGAAACAGGGTCTTGCCGTATTGCCTGGCTGGTCTCAAACTCCTTGCCTCAAGCAATCTTATCCTTTTGGTGTGAGCCACTGTGCCTTTGCCTATTTTAAAATTGGATTCTCTTTTTATTGTTGAGTTGTAAGAGTTATTTAAATATACTAGGTACAAATCCCTTGTGAGATATATGAGTTGCAAATATTTTCTCCCATCTTTGGATTGTGTTTTCAATTAATTGAAGGTGTCCTTTAATGTACAAAATGTGATAATTTTGATTAAGTTCAATTTACTTGTTTTTTCTTTTGTTACATGTGGTTTTAATGTCAAGCCACCAAATGAAGATTAGCTTTTGTTTTCTTCTAGGAATTTTATTGTTTTAGCTGTTACATTTAGGTCTATAACCTATGTATAAATTTATTTAAAGTTAATTTTTGTGTATGGTGTGAGATATAGTGGTCCAACTTCATTCTACTGCATGTGAATATTCAGTTGTCCCAGCATGGTTTGTTGAAAAGACCATTGTTTGTTTCTTGTAGAGATGGAGTCTTGCTTTGTTGCCCAGGCTAGTCTTGAACTCCTGGCCTTAAGCAATCCTCCTGCCTTGCCTCCCGAAGTGCTGGGATTATAGGTGTCAGCCACAGCACCTGGCTTGAAAAGACCATTCTTTCCTCCACTGAATTGTCTTGGCATTCTTCTCAAAAAATCAATTAACTGTCAGTGTGAGGGTTTATTTCAGAACCCTTAATTGTCCATTGATCTGTATGTTTATCCTTATGCTACTACCACACTGTCTTGAGTTCTGTAGCTTTGAATTATGTTTGCAAATCAAGAAGTGTGAGTCCTTCAACTTTGTTTTTCCTTTTCAAGATTCTTTTGGGTGTGCTGGGATCTCATTGATTCTGTAGATCAATTTAGGGAATATTGCCATTTTAACAATGTTACATCTTCTGATCCGTTTTGATCCATGAACATTAAATATCTTTCCTTTTTTTTTTTTTTTTTTTTGGATACGGTCTTGCTCTGTCGTCCAGGCTGGAGTGAAGTACAGTAGTGCAGTCACAGTTCACTGCAACCTTAACCTACCAGGCTCAAGTGATCTTCCCTCTTCAGCCCCCAAAGCAGCTAGCACTACAGGCGCATGCCACCACACCTAGCTTATTTTTGTATTTTTTTTTTGTAGAGATGAGGTCTCACTTTGTTTCCTAGTCTGGTCTTGAACTTCTGGGTTCAAGCAGTCCACCCACTTCAGCCTACCTAAGTGCTAGGATTACAGGTATGCCATACCTGGCCTTTCCATTTAGTTAGGATTTCTTTCACTTATTTTGGCAATTTTTATATATTTCAGAGTATAAGATTTTCACTGCTTTTGTTAAATTTATTTCTAGGTCTTTTTTTTCTTTTTTTGAAACAGAGTCTCATTATGTCTCACAGGCTGGAGTGCAGTGGTGCGATCTTGGCTCACTGCAACCTCTGCTTCCCAGGTTCAAGTGATTCTCATGCCTTAGCCCCCCAAAGTGCTGGGATTACAGGTGTAAGCCACCACACCCAGCCTCTCTCTGTTTGTTTGTTTTAGAGATAGGGTCTTGCTGTGTTCCCTAGGCTGGAGTACAGTGGCCTATGGTTTCAAGCACTCCTCCTGCCTCAGCCTCCCAAGTAGCTGGGACTAGAGGCACATGGCACACCCAGCTTGGTTACCTTTTTTCACCACCCATGAGACAGGGTCTTGCCATTTGTCCAGACTAGTTTAGAACTCCTGGGCTCAAGCAATCCCTCCACCTCAGCCTCCCAAGTAGCTATGATTACAGGCACATGCCACCACACTTGGCAGCCAAGTGTTTAAAAAACATCTATTATTGAACTTGTAGTCAGAATAAACCTAGTAGCCTCTTCCAGGGCAGCAACAGATATTTGTGAATGAAAGGAGTTGCAGAATTAAATACAATTGGATTACATCACAAATTTTCCTTTTCTAGATCCCTTGCCTACCTTGAGTGAGACATTCAGGGTAGAGGTTCCAAGTACAGAACTTTAGATCCTTACTGCCTGCTTTGTTCCCTGGATTTTTTCTCATAGTTTTATTTGGGGTACTTACTTTGTTATCTCATTTGGTTATACCATAAATAACACCCAATTTTAGCATTCCTAGGATGACTTAGGCAAGCTTAAGAGGCCAGAAGAAAATAGAATTGGAAGCATAAACACATTAAAATTTTTTCATTGTTCTCTGATCGTTTTTTAGCTTTGGAGTTTTTAATAATTTAAAATATTAGTGAGTAGGAAGGATTTTTCTTGACTACCACATAGCTTATAAAGTGACCGAGTATTTTTTCCTTAGAGATTCTACAGTGTTTAACATTCATTAGGTACTCAGTATGTTTATGAATGAATATATATGAATGGTAGGGCTTTAATAGGGTCTTGTTTTACTGAAAATTAAAGAAAATCATTCAAATTTGGATTACAGGTAGTTGTGTTATGTTATAAAAATTTAATGCCCTGGCCTAAATATTAACAAGCATGGTCATATTTTGGTATTGCCACGGTAGGTATTCTGGGAAGTGTGAGTAGTTGTTTTTTTCTACCCTCTATGCTGAAGGACTTCTTCTTTTCTTTCTTTTTTTTTTTTTTTTTTTTTTTTTTTTTTATATGGAGTCTTGCTCTGTCGCCCCGGCTGGAGTGCAGTGGCATGATCTTGGCTCACTGTCACTGCAACCTCTAACTCCTGGGTTCGAGCAATTCTTCTGCCTCAGCCTCCCGAGTAGCTGGGACTACAGGCACATGCCACCACGCCCAGTTAATTTTTTGTATTTTAGTAGAGACGGGATTTCACTGTGTTGCCCAGGCTGGTCTTGAACTCTTGAGCTCAGCCAGTCTGCCTGCCTTGGCTTCCCAAAGTGCTGGGATTACAGGGGTGAGCCACCGCGCCTGACCTGAAGAACTTCTTATATCACAGAAGATACAATTTCATTTAACTATTTTATTTTTTTCTGCTGCTAGTTAAAGTTGGTTCAATTGGGACACATTTCATTAGATAAATTTGTTTCAAATGTGATTGTGAGAGTTAATTTGGAATATGGTTGGAAATACTGAATGTTAGATTCTATAATTTTTGTCAGTCTAATTCAGAAACGAAAAAGATTGCGGTTGAGAAAATCATACATGATTTCTTAGTAAGTTAATTACAGAGATAAGACAGGACCTTCAGCATTTTCTGAATTCCAGTCATGTTCTCAGTAGCTGGTGGTCTCTTTTATAATATTGTACCCATGACAATTTATACATTAGATTTTAGGTTTTATCTTCTGTATAGAAGGATTATATTCAGGGGTTATGGCCATGCATAGTTATCTATAAATGGTCTAAATCAGTGCTTCTTTATCTTTCCTTAAAGTACTTTTCAGGATGTACAGCTGTTTGGAGCAGTTTGTTACAAGCAGGACATATCTCGCTGAAGACTCCTTTTCTAGCTTGAAACAATGAATATTGCATTTTGCTGTGTATATATTGAGTATCCCTTATCTAAAATGCTTGGGACCAGAAGTGTTTCAGATTTCAGATTTTTCAGATTTTGGGATGTTTGCATGTACATACTATACTATCTTGGAGATGGGACCCAAATCTAAACATGAAATTCTGTGTTTCGTATACATATTATACACTACACATAGCCTGAAGAGAATTTCTTTTCTTTTTCAAGGTGGAGTCTTGCTGTGTCACCTAGGCTGGAGTGCAGTGGCGCAACCTTGGCTTACTGCAACCTCTGCCTTGAACTTGGTTCTGTGTACACTCAGGAACATATAGTTACAAACAGGGAAGTAACTGAAGCCACTGAATATATACAGGAGAAGTTCAAGAATCCAAGAATTAGTTAAAAAATAATGTTCCAGGCCGGGTGCTGTGGCTCACGCTTGTAATCCCAGCACTTTGGGAGGCTGAGGTGGGCGGATCACCTGAGTTCAGGAGTTTGAGACCAGCCTGGCCAACATGGTGAAACTCCATCTCTACCAAGAATACAAAAATTAGCCGGGTATGGTGGCATGCACCTGTAATCCCACTTACTTGGGAGGCTGAGGCAGGAGAATCACTTGAATCCAGGAAGCGGAGGTTACAGTGAGCTAAGATTGTGTCATGCATTCCAGCCTGGGCAACAGAGCGAGACTCTGTCTCAAAAAATAATAATAATGATGTTCCTTTCCAAGAATGGCATGCCTCTTCATTGGAGGAAAGAGGTCTGCCATCTTCCAAAATCCCAAGGTTTGCCATGCCATCAGAACAAGATTTTATAAGTTAATCATAACTTAGAATCAGCAAGTGTGTTTTGCCTTGTACACCTGCTGCCTCCTTTTCTCTTTGAACACTTTTCCTTCTGACTCACTTTTATCAGGTCCTCCACAACTTGGCTGCTCACAGTTGCCTTGAAGTTCTGCATATTTACCTTTATGTTTCCTTTGGAAAAGAACTCAGATAGTTTCTTGGTACATTTTGGGCAAATTCTGACATTCAACTTTATCATCTGATAAAACATTTAGGTCCTGCGTAAATTGCTTCATTTGACATCACTTCATTTGCAAAATGAGTATATTAGAATACTCTTTTCTATGTTTGGTCATTGAACTTTTGGGGTTAACCACACATTCTAGTTACTTGAGAATTTTAAAATATTCTAAACTAAAGTTAAAAGCTTTAGAATTAACTAAAATTCACCAAAATAATCAAGGTGTGTGTGTATATGAACTCCTTGAGGAACTTTATTAAAATATTCATATAAAATCCTGGTTAAACTGCTTACACTAGAAATCACTGCTAGTAGCTGCTATTAATCCGCCATGGCAGAGAAAAAGACCAACAATCTTGGGTGTTAGATTTTAACAACAGCTAATGGCTTGAGAGAACCTGACTTGTTTAAGTGATATAATTGAATTCAGTTGAGCTTTAATGCTGTCTTCTGAATTATCCCAAAATAAATTATTTCTAGACTTACTAGTGCATTTAGGTTTAACCTGTTACAGTATTATTCTCATTACTAACACAGTTAAATCATAAGGCTACCTAAGAATTAGTTTTTCTTTTGTATGAGTTATTGGATCAGTTCTATGGTAAGATGGTAAAATACTATATGTAAATCCTGGAGTTTGTATCAGTAGTATGAGGAGGAAAATTATCTTGTTAGGTTGGATTGAAATGAAGGAGTGCTATGCATTCTTGTAATACTTTGCCACTTATGAAATGCTTTCAAATATCTTGTTTAATCTTATTTAAAGTTTGTTTCTACTGTATTTAGTCCATAAAAATACTGTATGATATTTTGAATCAGTTAAGGCCTCCATTTAATGAAAAAAATCTTGATTTCTGAGCTTTGTAGTCACTGTAGTCATTGTGAGAATTTTCTTCTACTTGCATTTGGCCAAATCTTTATACCGTGAAACTGTGAAATAGGTAGTATTGTTTAGGTTTAATGCCTTTCACATGTTTGCACGTCCAGTTCACCAAATGAGTAGCACTGGTGAATTAGAAGTGGGAAAAATGAGAATTGAAGCCTGAAAGATCCTGATCCCAGCTTTGAGGCTTTGGCAGTCTCTTAACTGGCTTCTTTCTGTTGGCCTCATTTTCAGGCTAATAAAATGTGGAGGCTGAACATATTCCTTCTACATCTCAAATTTTTTGACTTAAATTTCTTAGCTTTGGTTCAGTTTACTCTGGCTTTCTATTTAATATTTAGCTGGTTAAATATTAATGTGAGAACATGCCTCAGTTTCAGCTTAAAGACGTTTCTTTTGTAATATAATTTTAATAATGGTTTTCAAATAGGTTGATGTGTTCATTTCTGTGATATTTAGAATAAATTCTTGAGCTTAATAGGTACTCACTAGATTTTTGTTGAATTAAATGCATTTTAAGTATTTAATGTGCCATGAGATTTATGATTGTAAATAATCTTTCTCAGAATTAGAATATGTTTTTAGGGAGCTCAAAGTATTTTTATGTATAGTGTTATCTAAGTTCATGAATGAAAACATTGTTTGCCAGAGTCTGTAGACAGGGATTTTTTCTTTCTTTTTTTTAATGGAGTCCTGCTCTGTCACTCAGGCTGGAGTGCAGTGGTGCTATCTTGGCTTACATTCTCCATCTCCTGGTTTCAAGCAATTCTCCTGCCTCAGCCTCCCAAGTAGTTAGGACTATAGGCATGTGCCATAATACCGGGGTAATTTTTGTATTTTTAGTAGAGACTGGGTTTCACCATGTTACCCAGGCTGGTCTCAGACTCCTGGCCTCAGGTGACCCACCCTCTGTGGCCTCCTGAAGTGCTGGAATTACATGCATGAGTCACCATGCCCAGGCTTTTTTTTTTTTTTTTAATTAGGTCCAGCTATGTGGCTCATGCCTGTAATCCCAGCACTTTGGGAGGCCGAGGCAGGTGGATCATGAGGTCAGGAGTTCCAGACCAGCCTGGCCAACATGGTGAAACTCCGTCTCTACTAAAAATCCAAAAAAAAATTAGCCAGGTGTGGCGGTGGGCACCTGTAATCCCAGCTACTTGGGAGGCTGAGGCAGGAGAATCGGTTGAACTCAGGAAGTGGAGGTTGCAGTGAGCTGAGATCACGCCACTGCACTCTAGCCTGGGCAACAAGCGTGAAACTCTGTCTCAAAAAAAATAAAAATAAATAAAAATTAGGTCCAAGTTCTAAGTAGATAGGTATTTGAAGTTTGAGTTAGGAAAAAGGTGCTGATTTTTGCTTAACTCAGATTTTAACCTTTAAAGTTTAAAACTGTATATAGCTTCATTCATAATAACAGTAATAGTTAAATCTAAGAGGTAGGTGGTATTATTATCTCCATTTTACAGAGCAGATTAAGTACTTTGCCCAAAGAAACATAAAGAATAAGTGAGGGAGGCAGGATTAAAATCTGGGGTGACCCTGGGTCCTATGCGCTTAAGTACTACACTCTACCTTTTTCATTTATTCAGTCAGTTCTTATTATGTGTCTCTTGTGCCAGGCTCTGGGCTAAGTCCTAGGTAACAAAAAATGGGTCCCGGTGCTTTTGAAACCAAATGGCCTAGGCTTTAAGACTTGTCCTGTGTTAAGATATAACAGTTGGTTCTTTTTTAAGAGCAAAAAAAGGTATTCATTGTCCTTTTGAGATTAGTTTGGACATACAAGATACTGAATTTGTGAGAGAATATTCTGTTTAGGAATTTCTGGCTTGTTTAGAAGGTCTGTGGTAGAGAAGGTAGAGAGTGCCTTTTGGTGCCTGCAAGGGCTTTCAGGCTAGCTTGAGGTGTCAAGACTGGTATATGAAAACAATCTCAGAGGAATTACAGAGAGCATTTAACTAGGGGTAGTGTAGTGCCAACTCTGTACATTATTGGTTCTTTTTTTGAGACAGAGTCTCCCTCTGTCGCCTAGCCTGGAGTGCAGTAGTGTTAGGTCACTGCAACCTCTGCCTTCTGGGCCCAAGTGATTCTTGTGCCTCAGCCTCCCAAGTAGCTAGAACTACAGGCATGCACTACCATGCTTGGCTGATTTTTGGATTTTTAGTAGAGACAGGGTTTTACCATGTTGGCCAGGCTGATCTCGAATTCCTGGCCTCAGGTGATCTGCCCGTCCTAGCCTTCCAAAGTGCTGAGATTACAGGCATGCACCACCTTGCCCAGCCTACATTATTGCTAAGTGAAATAAGCAAATGATAACAGTGGTGTGGTGGAATATAAGACGGTAACATGAGTTGTAGGTGGATTGGAGAGAGCAATGAATAAGGAATGGTGGTGACGAGGGATGGTCTTGTTTTTCTAGGTAGAAAGAACATAGACAAAGATGGATAGGTACAGAGTTGTGTATAAGAGGAAGAGGGAATGCTTTCCTTCCTTCCTTCTTTCCTTTCCTTCTTTCTTTCTCTTTTCCTTTTCTTTCTTCCCTCCATCCCTCCCTTCCTCCTTCCCTCTCTCCCTCCCTTCCTTCCTTTATGTTTTTTTCTTTCTTTCCTTCCTTCTTTTCTGTTTTTTGGAGACAGTCTCACTCTGTTGCCCAAGCTGTAGTGCAGTGGCATGATCTCAGCTCACTGCAACCTCTGCCTCCTGGGTTCAAGTGATTATCCTGCCTCCATTAGCTGGGACTATAGGCGCCTGCCACCACACCTGGCTAATTTTTGTATTTTTAGTAGAGATAGGGTTTCACCATATTGGCCAGGCTGGTCTTGAATTCCTGACCTCAGGTAATCCACCCGCCTCAGCCTCCCAAAGTGCTGGGATTACACGTGTGAGCCACCATGCCTAGCCTTCTTTCCTTTTTTTGAGACAGGGTGTTGCTTTGTTGTCCAGGTTGGAGTGTGGTGGCATGATCATGGCTCACTTCAGCTTTGACCTCCTGGGCTCAAGTGATCTTCCTGCCTCAGCCTCTGAGTAGCTTGGACTTAATAGGCATATGCCACCACACCTGGCTAAATTTTTTTGTTACTTATTTTTTGAAGAGATAAGGTCTTGCTATTTTGTTCAGGCTGTTCTCAAACTCCTGGGCTCAAGCAGTACTCTCACCTTGGCCTCTCAAAGTGCTGGGATTATAGGTATCAGCCACCATGCATGGCCACGGAATGTCTTTTCTGAAGAAGAAATAAGTTATATAAAATACTATAATCATAAAGTAATATACAAGTAGTAAAAAACATAAGAACTCAGTCATTGTTTTTTGACTTCATGTATAAGGAACCTAACTCAAATTGGCTTAAACAATTAATACATGTTTATTGTTACATTGTTCTAATGTGGCTGGAAATCCAGAAGTCATGCAAATTGTCAGATTGGTTGATACAGTGGCTTAATGCTATCACCAAGGACCAAGTTTCTTGCCAACTCTGTATTCCCTTTGAAGTTGGTGGCATCTTCAGGCTTGCTGCAAAGGTGACTGTAGCAGTTTGAGGTGTTACTGTCTGAGGAAGAGGGACTGTTTTTTTCCTCCATCATCTTTAGGATTGAAGAACCTTTTCTCACAGTTCTCTTTCGGAGGCTGTCCAGGGGCTTCTACTCACATCTCATGGCCATTCCTAACCAGTCACTGGCAAAGAGAATGGGTTAAAACTAATCAGAATAGAGTGGATATTGGAGAGTCAACCATGACTATTCCAAGAGTGATTTGAAGTGTGATGCTGTTTTTATTTTTTATCACTTTTCATTTTGAGATGAGGTCTCGCTCTCTCACCCAGGCTGAACTACAATGGCATGATCATGGCTCATTGTAGCCTTGACCTCCCAGGCTGAAGCAATCCGACCTCAGCCTCTAGAGTAGCTGGGACTGCAGGCACACGCTACCACACCTGGCTAATTTTATAATTTTTTGTAAAGATAGGGTCTCGCTATGTTGCCCAGGCTAGTCTCCAACTTCTGAGCTCAAGTGATCCTCCCACTTTAGCCTCCCAAAGTGCTGGGATTACAGGAGTGAACTACTGCACCAGGCCTTTTTCCTTAAATGTTTTTTTGTTTGTTGTTTTATTTTGTGTCGAAGCATTTTCAGCCTTTTTGACATCCACTTTTTTGGGGGGGAAATTTAAGAAAATTTATTTCTCTTCTAAGATTTTTGTGCAGTGGCTCATGCCTGTAATGCCAGCACTCCAGTCCAGGAGTTAAAGACCAGCCTGGGCAACATAGGGAGACTCTGTATCTACTAAAAAAAAAAAAAAAAAAAAAAAGTCTTGGCATGGTGGCATATGCCCATAGTGCCAGCTACTCAAGAGGCTGAGATAGGAGGATTGCTTGAGCCTGGGAGGCTATAGTGAGTTGTGATTGCACCACTGCACTCCAGCCTGGGCGACAGAGCAAGAGCCTGTCAAAAAAAGAAAAGTAAAAATTGGTGCCTAGGAAGAAAGATGTCTGATTTTAGATAAAATATGAAACAGGTTGACTAAGTACCATAAACCCTGTGAACTCCTGACTCTTGTACTAAGCAATGAGAGAACGGGGAAGTTGGAATTTATATTTTCCCCAAATGCATGGTTTTAAAAATGAACATTTTCCATCTTTCTCCTAATCTATTGGAAAAATGTATTTCATATAACCTTGTTTATTTGGTTGCCTAATTAAATCTGACAGTTGAGTCTTAAAAATTTGGAGCAGTAGTAAGATTATTTTGTTATGGTGTGTCTGAATTTAATATTTAAGTACACACTGCAAAGGGCTTTGCCTTATTTGGTGTTTTTCATTCTGCTAATTTAGATTTCAGAAGCCTCAGATTGGGGCTCTAGTTCGCCATCTATTGGTCCAATACCCTTCTGCTGTATTTTGTGGAATTACTATTTATGTATGTGTGTACATTTAAAAAGTCAATCAAAGTTTACCCCAGGGTTGTAAATTAAAAATCCCAGGCTAAGGACCTCTTCTGGATGTGTATACAAATATGTATACATATATTAGTTTATTATTTGTGTAATTTGACCCTATGACTCTAAACTGCCTGCTTTTGATATTTGAGAACCATGGCTTGAAAGTGTGATTTTCAGAGTCTAAATGGAAACTCACAGAAACCTAGGTGCAGATTTTGCAAGGGCAGGTGAGTTAGTGTAACTTTGTGGGAAGACTAAAACCGTTCTATAACGACTGGGTGTTTCTTGATCAGCAGAAGTGACGTATAATGCCGGATATTGGTTCTGGTAAGCCACAAAAAAGTGTGAAGCATTTTGCGTCTTCCTTTTTGGTAGTAGAGCATTCATACCCTTCTTATCTGCCGAAATTGATGATTTAATGATTTGAACGATTTTTTTCTTCAGTCATTTAAGCTAATTTTGATGAATTTTAAATCTCAAGGTACTGTACTCATCTTTTGGCAGCTTTTTCTTTAAAGGATGGTAGAATTATACTTTGTGTAAGTGTGACACTTTGTATTACATTATGTTTCTGAATTCTTTAAGTCTAGGAAAGGTTCCATTATTTTAAGGCCCTATTTTGGGAACGATATAAAATTCTGTACTGACAAACTGGTCATGAGAAATGATAAGGTGCTACCACTTTAAACCAACTCTGGTAACAAGGTGGAAAGTTGGCTTTTTGTTGTGAGATTTGTGTTTTTCCATGGAGTTCTTTGTTAAACTTTAGCATGGCAGTGAACTTCCTTTTGGTGGCGGCAGGAAGCATAAATACTCATTGTGTAATGCCATTTGCCTGTTTTGGCGGATCTGCCAAGCCATGACACCCCAAACAAGACGCGTGTTCACGAAAACTACAGTTCCCAGCGGTCCCGGCGCTGGCGGGGCCATCACTTCCCCTCTGGCTCCCGGCTGCCCGTTCCCGGGCTGGCCCGGCGCGGGCCCTGGCTCGCGCCTGCGCAATGACTACGTGCGCCCCCCCACCCCCCACCCCACTCTGGTAGCTGCGGAGCGCGGTGCTGGGGCTAGTGCCCAGCCGTGCTGCAGTGTACGGAGGCTGGCTGCTAGGACAAAGGGCGGGTGGCGGAAGCCGCTTCACTGGTCAGGGAGCTTTCTGCCCGGTTCAGCGCACGGTTAGCCCTGGAATAGAGTGGCGCCGACGGCCATAGCCTCTTTACTACACAGTGCAAACAGTTCCTCGCTCAAGTCCTCTCGCTCTGCGGCGCCGGCCCGCCCTTACCCTCACAGCCGGCGCGCCGCACCGCCGGCCCCAGCACAGAGGGAATGTGACGGCGTCAGTGTGCCTCAGGTTAGCCTCACCTTGGCTGCAGCGAGGGCCGGCTCCCGCCTGCCGCAGTGCTGCGTGCCGTCGCCGCACGTCCGGGGCAGCTCGGGCCGGGCGCCGCGGCCTCCGCAGATGGAGGCACAAAAACAGCGGCCGCGGCGAGGAGCCATGACTGAGGCGGCGGCGGCCGCGCCTCCTGGCTGCCCACGGGGGCGGCGTGGCGGGCGCCCCCTGGCGGCGCGCCGGGGTGGAGCGGCTCTTCGCCGCCGCAGCCGCAGCCGGCGGAGGCGCTGCTGTCCCTCCTCCCCGTGTCCCCGGCGCTCGCCCGCTCGCTCGCTCGCTCCATTCTCCCTCCGCTTCAGATTAAAGGGGGGGAGGGAAAAGGAGCTCAGCCGCCATTTTCCCAGTGCCGCCGCCACCGCCGCCACCGCTCGCCGAGCCGGCGGGAGAACCGAGCACCGTAGCGAAGCCGACTCGTCTCGCCGCGGCGGCGCGGGGGGCGGCTGAAGCGCGCTCCCCGGCTAGAAAGAGGCTGCCGGGGGTGGTGGCCGGGGTGCGGGTTCGAGCTGCAGACGGCGGTGCTTGTTTTTGCGGGGCGGGGGGACGGCTTCACCCTCTGCCCCCGCCCGCCCGCCCTCCCGGCCGGGCTGCGGTCCTCGGCCGTGCCCGGGCCCCGCCAGAGCGGAGGAAGGCCGAGAAAGAGCCCGAAAGAGAAGAAAAAGCAGCCGCTCCCCGCCGCCGCCTTCCCCTCCCCCTCTGCCTCGCCCCCCCGCCCGGAAAGTCAGGGCGGCTCCGGGCGCCGGGGGGGAGGAGAGCGGCGGGCCCGGGCCGTAGCCGCAGCCGCGCGCCCCCGCCCGCTGCTGGCCCTCGGCGCCCAGGCCGGGGGGCTGTTTGCAAACTGCGCCCATTTTGTGGGGCTGAATCCGCCCGGGCTACGCTCTTCCATCACGTGGTAGGTGCTGCTGCTGCTCCTCTCCTCCCGCTGCCCTTTCTCCTTCTCCTCTCTCTCCCTGTGGCTCCCATTTCTCTCTCTCTTTGTTAGTTGTAACTAGAAAGGCAGGGCAGGGGAGAAAAAACCCCCGGAACTTTAAATGGCCTCTCCGGGCTTCCCCGCTGCGGGTCCGGGCTGGGAGTCGCCCCAAGGGCGGGGGTGTGCGGGGGCCCTTCCCCAGCAGCTGCCGCCTCGTTCGCCAGCTTTTCCTTTGGCGTTCTATTTAAAAAGGCGGCCTGGAGAACATGATTTATTCCCGTAAAAGAACCCCCCAAACTAACTCTGGCTCTCGCCTTGAACTTCTCTTGACTGCAAAAGGCCTTTCTCTCCTCAAAACACATATCTTGCGTGTTGCACGGTTTGTATCACAACTCTGATTGTTTCATTTATTATTTTTGTTGCCTGTAAATTCAGGTCACTTATATTTTCAAATGTAGTCTCCCTCAGGCCGACGTGTTTTTTTTGTTGTTGTTGTTTTTGTGTGTGTGTTTTAACTAAAGAGGAAGAGGCATTTATTTGCTTTTAAGTGAGTTGGAATCTTACTGCCTTTTGGGGGGCCTGTTTTCTGGCTGACCGTCTTTTGATTCTTAGCAAATAGTTTAATTATTTTCCATACGATAAACAGCCCTACTCCCTTGTTTTACTTAAAAATCCTCTTGTTTTCCAACGTTGGTATCCCAATGTGGATTTGAAGAGAAACGTGTTACTTAACTATTGCTTATCGATTGCCTTAGGGGAGAAGGGGTGACATGATGGCGCCACTTTAAATTGCTCTCTTTCCTTTTCCTCGATCCCCCCCCACCTTTATCCTGGAGGTCACTGGAGCATTTTCTGTGACCTATTAATAAAACTGTACTTGAGGGTGTTAGCAGTACAACTTGTAGGGGCTGGAGTTTAGTGCCCCTAGGGTCGAGAGACCGACTCCCGCGGTCCCCAAAGTTCCGAGAAATCTCTCTAGTCCTCTAGCCTCGCCTCCCTCCCCTCCATTCACAATCCTGGTGTTGCCATCTCCTTTGTCACGTGGCTAGCAATCATTGTGTTTTTTTGTTTGTTTTGGGGTGTGTGTTCATATTTTTAAATTGCAGCCCAGAGGAACCTTTCCTCTCCGCTTTGGAAAGACCAAAATGTTTTACGTGTTTCAGTTTTAGAGTCGGAGAACGTTTTAAAATAAACGATAAAATTACATAATCTTTGCCTTGCATAATCATGATATAGTTACAGATTGCTACTGAACTTCGTCTTCAAAGTCCTTTCAAGTATGGAAACTAGTACGTTAGAATATGTTTTCCGTTTGTCAGGATGGTCTGTAATTTCTATTTTCTCTGCTTTTTGGGTCATTTAAAGGACCACTATTTACAAAGGCTTAAGTGGGTGTGTTTTCCCTTCCCCCATTTCTATAGGCTGTACTTGGTTCCTTTTATAGCATACTGTCTGACCAATTTAGAAAATTTCAATTGTCTGCAGGCGTTGTCAGTTAAAACTGGGTTTTTTTTTTTAAACCTTCTATCAACAGTGAATACTTTTGAGTAGTAATTGTTTTCTGCCTAATGCTAAGTGTGTTCCGTTAGCATTTCGGGTTTTGATTTAGAAATTTTTACTTTCAATCCTGTAGTTTTAGAAGTATGTTATTTCTCTGTTTCTTCATATAGTTTTCCGCATATTTGGGTAAAGTCCTATTTTATAAAATACAAAGTACATTTCTGATTTTTCTGCATAGTTTACTAGATATTTTTTCCAATTTAAAAAAATCTATTGTGAATTAAACGTATTTTTTTTAAAGTAAATATGAATGTGATTCTTGAGTATGCATTGATCCTCTTACCATGCACATTGTCAATGGTTTGGACCATTTTCTTTGCTAACAGTTACATCATGTCATGTGATATGTGCAGTGTGATGTGTAGTTCTAAAAATAAGGCAAGGTAAAAATGCTCATCCCTTGGGAATTTAAAAAATGTATTATAAATGTGGAATAACTACCTACCCTCAGTCATGAAATTCTGAATTGGATTTCCACTAGGTTTATGCAACAAAGTGTGCGGTTCTTTTGACCTTTAGCGTATTTGGTATATTTGTTAGTACCTCATAATTTGAGGTGGCTGACTTTTTATTTCTTGAATAACTTGGAGGGAAACATTATATGTTACAAAGGTTCTTAATGTCTGTATTATGGTGAAGATGGCTGTCACTGATGACCACCTCATTTGAGGATATGTAAGTGTCTGTGAACAGTTAAAAGAATGATCAGTTAAGAATTATTAGAGCCTTTGTGATAGGCTGGAATTTTCGATCCTTCCATCTGTATGAATCTACTGAAGTGAAGTATTTTAGAAGTTTCCTTGCGTCTTTTTTGAAAGCCATATTCAGAACTTTCGTATTTGACTTTGGTGCCTTACCAACGTGAGATGTTAAGTTTTTGTCTGATTTTCTTTCTTCCTGCCTACACACGTTATTTCTCTGGTTAAACCTGCAGAGCGCTCTTTGTTAGGTGTTTCCTGTTGAGGAAAATTCTGGAAGTTAGAAAATGAGTAGACCTTAGTTCACTTGTGAACTTACATCAAGGTAAGAAGAAAGTGAAGTAACTGTACTAAACTTTTTTCTTCACTGTCACTAAGGCTACTCTTCTATCTCCAGTAATGCTACATTGTAACCAACGTCTATGCATCTTCTGAAGAGTTGGGTTGACCACAGATTTTAATTGTATTTTAAAGTGAATAACAAGTTTTAGGTTTGTTCTGTTTATTATGATGTGATTCATGTAATCTGTAACCATAGGGTTGTTGTGGTTGTTTGAGAAGGTATTTTAGTATTGCGTGGTTCTAATTTGGCCCCTTTGTGAATAGAGCTTAGTTACCTTGTTAGACAAGCAATTTTTAAAAATTTTTTTATTTTTATTTATTTTTTTTGTTGTCTGTCCTCAATTATGTTGAACATAATACAGTGACCAGTGACCAGGTTTTTCAAATTAATCATAATTAAGGACAGACTTTTTTTTTTTTTTTGGACAGGGTCTCGCTCTGTTGCCCAGGCTGGAGTGCAGTGATGCCATTTTTGCTCATTGCAGCCTCTACCTCCCAGGTTCAAGCAATTCTCATGCCTCAGCCCCTGAAGTGGGTGGGGCTACAAGCGTATGCCATCACGCCCAGCTAAGTTTTGTGTTTTTATTAGAGTTGGCCAGGCTGATCTGGAACTCCTGACCTCAAGTGATCCACCTACCTCGGCCTCCTAAAGTGCTGGGATTACAGGCATGAGCCACCATGCCTGGCCTAGACAAGCAATTTTTAAAATGTGCTTAAAAAAAATCAAACTAATCCACATTGGATTTTCTAAACAATAGTCATAGTAAATGCTGTGTTTAAAGAATAATGTTTATTCCTTAAAAATCATTTTTTCTTGGTGTCCATTAAGACACAGAAGTAAGTGACTTCCTTTCTAGATAGATGTGTGTATTTTTAAGTTTTATTGCCCCTTTCCACCCCCTACAAAGGAGCTCTCCATTCCATCCCTTGAGTTTAGAGGGGAGGGACTTGGCTAAAAGGAATATGTGGTTGTCTGTTGATTGCCCTAAAGTAAATCTCATTGAATGGTTTAGAGATTGTGTTTCTTTTTCATTTTAGAGCCGGGGTCTCAGGGTCTTGCTGTGATTCTCAGGCTGGAGTGCATAGATGTAATCATTGTGCACTACAGTTTAGAGTGCCTAAACTCCAAGGCTCAAGTGATCCTCCTGCCTTAGCCTCCTGAGTAGCTGAGCTATGGGAATATATAACCTTGCTTTTTTTTTTTCTCCACTCTGTTGCCCAGGCTGGAGTGCAGTGGGTGATTTTCGCTCACTGCAACCTCTGCCCCCAGTCTAGTGATTCTCCTACCTCAGCCTTCCAAGTGGCTGGGATTACAGTTGCCTGCCACCATGACTGGCTAATTTTTTTGTATTTTTAGTAGAGACGGTGTTTCACCGTATTGGCCAGGCTGGTCTTTCTTGACCTCAGGTGATCCACCCACCTCAGCCTCCCAAAGTGCTAGGATTACAGTTGTGAGCCACCATGACTGGCTCCTTGCCTGTCTTATTTTAGAGTTTTAAAGCAGCTTTTCATTGTACTCTTTCTTCATTTTAAATACCTCAATTGATTTGATTATTCTACGTCTTCAGAAGCATATTTTGCCTTAGTGCTTCTTTACTTGCTTACCTTAAGAAAGGAGTACAGGGCAGGTTCTTAAGTAAAATGGCCCCAAACACCTGGCTTGCCTACTGTGTCAGTGCAAAGAATACTTTGACCATGACTTTTTCCTAAAATTGGACTTTATAACTGTTTTTTGGAAGTCTATATTAAGACTGTTTTTTTTTTAGTTCTCATGTTGCTTCTGAAGATGTATGTTTAAATCATAGTTTCTATGCTGATAAATTGCCTATAAGCCTATGGGTATACTAAAAGTTGTGCAGAATAATAGTTCATAACACAAGATGAGATTCCCTCATCAGTACTTCCCATTCCCTGAAATGTGAGCTCAAAACTCAGGTGAACCACACTATGGCTGTGAAAGACAGTATGAATTAGAAAAGACAAATATCCACTGTAGTAGAGTTTAACGTTTGAAGGCTATCAGAAGATGTAGGAGATAACTGATATCTTTGGGTGTCACTTGCAGATTGTGGGGAGAATTGTGGGTCATAGGAGATGACTAGTATGGGAGGGGGTAACTATTATTATTTCTTTGTTAAGCCATTCACCTTTATGGATGTAGAGCAAAATATATAGGAGCAGATAAGCCAGAAGATGTGATTTACCAAAATACCTGGACTCCAAAAAGAGCTGCAATATATATTTTTCTTTATGTATTAAGCATTTTCTTGTCTTTGGTAGATTAAAGTTTTTTTTTTTTTTTTTTTTCTGCTCAGTATCACAGAAGGTAGAATAAAGTTAAAGCTAAAATAGAGTGTGTAGAAACTGACTTCACAAAAGTAGAAAACACAGCTCATATTTATGAGTGAAAAACAAATGAGTTTGGGTAGTCTGAAAGAAAAATTTGAACATTTTATATGAGATTTTAAACCTTTATGCCAAGAGTCCCTTTAAGGTGGCGGAGACCTTTTGAATGCTTCTTTCTCCGTTTAATAGCACAATGTGGCAAAATAGTTTAATAAGTGTTATTTTCTGCAAGCCTTGCTTTTCCAAGATTTTAAGCTATTTCCATAGTGTTAACATTTGAAAGCTCTCTACCAGGAAATTATTTAGCTATGTATTTTATTGTTGTTGACTGTGAACTTGCCATTTTTTTTTCTTGGTTGTAATTTTTTTTAGAACTGAAGTTTCTTTCCAAGATTTTGAGAGTCAGGAGATGTAAAGTGGAGGTAGATTGAGTGCAGTTTTATCTAAATGTTATTTTAAAAACTCTGATTCTTGTAACTTGAATCAGGAATCCAAAATGAGACCTCACTCGGAATTTTAATTACAGCAGATTCTGCTCTTAGTTGGAAAAACTTGCTTGAGTGACATCAAACTTAATGGATTCTCTCACCTTTTAATTCCTTTTTTTTTTTTGAGACGGAGTCTTACTGTCGCCCACGCTGGAGTGTGATGGTGCGATCTCAACTCACTGCAACCTCTACCTCCTGGGTTCAAGCGATTCTCCTGCCTCAGCCTCCGGAGTAGCTGGGATTACGGGGGCCTGCCACCATGCCTGGCTAATTTTTGTATGTTTGGTAGAGATGGGGTTTCACCATGCTGGTCAGGCTGGTCTCGAACTCCCCACCTCGGGTGATCTGCCTGACTTGGCCTCCCAAAGGGCTGAGATAAAGGTGTGAGCCACTGCGCCTGGCCTAATTCCTTTTAAAAAGGGAACAGCTTGAGGTTAGACTTGGTTAAAATAAGTTGGAGGGTAAGTATTAGGGAATAAAAAAGATGAATAGCAGTTTTGTTGTTAGGATATTAAACCAAAAATTGCTAAGAACTTATATCCAGACTTTCCTCTTGCTGCTTGTTATTTGGTCTTTGACTATTTGTTAGCACCTCCACCAGAGGGTGTGAAGGGAACAGACTGAAAGCTAAGTACTGTAGTTATTTTCTGGTTTGCTAGTATAGTACACACACTTCATGGAAATACTATTGTGGGCCAGTCATAGTGGCTCATGCCTGTAATCCCAGCACTTTGGGAGGCCAAGGCAGGCAGATCACCTGAGGTCAGGAGTTCCAGACCAGCCTGGCTCACATGGTGAAACCCTGTCTCTACTGAAAAAAATAAAAACAGAAAAAATTAGCTGGGTATGGTGGTACATGCCTGTAATCCCAGCGACTCAGGAGGCTGAGGCAGGAGAATCGCTTGAACCTGGGAGGCAGAGGTTGTAGTGACCCAATATTGTGCCACTTTACTCCAACCTTGATGACAGAGCGAGATTCCATCTCAGAAAAATAAGGAAATACTAATCTGATAAGTCCAACTGTCAGGAAAGTTTCATTAAACTCTCCATATGTTACCATGGAGAACTGAAGATGTTTGAAGACCTTAAGCATGTATCCAGAAAATTGGACTGCACTTTTTTGCACTTAATGATTTACCCCTTACCTGTTGCCTCCCAAGAGAATGGAAAATGGATGTTAGTGTTGATTTAACATTTTATTGGCATTGGAAAAATGTACTTTTAAAAATCATTAATTCACTTTTCTCTAAAGGGATAAGGTAGTTTCAGTGGGATCTCAGGAATTTGGCCATAGACCCTCCCAGAATAACCTGTTTGCTTTAGAATTCTTAAAATCTTCAAGAAGTCTCTGATTTTAGGATTGTTCAGGAGCACTTAAACCATTAGGGCTTGTTGGAAAGAGGTAAGATAAAAAGTGCAATTTTTTTTCCCTCTTTTTCTTTTGTGAGCAAGACTGGTAGGAAGTTTGAATTCAGTGATAGGATAGAAATAGGATAAACACCATTAATAGTTTGATATGTAGACATCCTTCAGAAAACAAAGGTTTTTTGAGATGGTATCTTGCCATGTTGCCCAAGCTGGTTTTGAACTCTTGGGCTCAAGCAACCCTCCCGCCTTGGCTTCCAGAGTAGCTAGTGTTACAGGCGTGAGCCATAGTGCCCAGCCTATCTGTGTGTGTGTGTGTGTGTGTGTGTGTGTGTGTGTGTGTCTGTCTGTCTGTCTGTCTGTCTGTCTATCTGGATATACATAGACACCTATTTAAAAAACACAAATGGAATCATACTTGTTATATGGCTTGATCTTTTAAATTAGGGTGTTTTTTTGTATTATAGTTCTTTAGTGAAAGCATTGTGTATACATCTTGGAGTACCTATGAGAACATTTCGGTTGGATAGATTTCTAGAAGTGCAATTGCTGGGTAAAAGTTTGAGCAATTACATTTAAGATTTTGATGGCTATTGCCTTTATAATGCCTTTGTAATATTGCCTTTATAATGCCATGTAACCAAATTTAATAATAGCTTTAAAAATGTAGTTAAAAAGTTTGCCAGTCTAGGTACAGGTGCTTGATCATATAAATAACTGGAACTTGTGGGTGAAATCTGTGGTAGGTTCAGTTGATGCCTTTTCTTGTTAGGAGGTTGATCACATCAGACATCCCCATTAACATCCTAATGGATCTTCGTTTGATGGGTTTAGCATAGAGTGCTTAGGTTGCTTAATGTGTGTTGGTTCCATCAGCCAGGCATTGTGCTGCATGTAGGGGACAGAGATAAAACAAGCTATAACCCTCCTTTTAAGAAGTACATAGTCTAGGGAAGAAAGGGACAGGCAAAATTGTGAATTTATATTATACCATGAGCAATAGTCAGGGTGTCATGGGAGTGCAGGTAAGAGCCTAGAGGGAGGGACCCCACCTCAACCTGGAAGGAATGGGGAATACTTGAAAGAGCATGTGACCTTGAGCTCAACCTTGAAAGAGTAGCATGAGTAAAGGTGCAGGGGCATAGAAGAGCCAGGAAACATATGTTTCAGGTGGCTGTAGTGAGGACAGGTTGGAGATGAGGTTGAATGTAAAAAGAGGGCAGATAATGGTGTGTGGGGAATTTGGATTCATCCTTATTCTGGAGTAACCGAAAGATTTTAAACATGGCCAGAATTAGGTTCCCTCACTCCTTTCCTTTTTTCTTCCCTTTCTAATAATCATTTTGGTAGTAGACAATAGATTAGATTGCTGAGACAGGAAGAAGGAAGAATAGTTGGGAGATTATTACTGCCTGAATTACCTGTAGTACATAATGAGGTTCTGCACTAGGGCAGTGGCACTAAGGATGGGATGAACGTGCCTGTGGTTCTGTGTGTTGCCAACTTTAACCCTCCGTGGGCTGACTCACCCTTCAAAATTCA
The DNA here is from genome assembly GCA_963573385.1 of Cacajao melanocephalus. Classification (NCBI taxonomy): domain Eukaryota; kingdom Metazoa; phylum Chordata; class Mammalia; order Primates; family Pitheciidae; genus Cacajao; species Cacajao melanocephalus. Next base: position 9,853 of record CAUYLG010005312.1, on the reverse strand, counting down.
GTCAGTATGTCATCTCCTTTCTAGAAGCCTTCCTTGACCCCCTTCAGGTGAAATACAGTACTTTATCAATCTAGCCTACCTTCACAATGAATTTATATTTTACTATCTTGTATCTGTCATTTAGTAGATGTTGAAGTGAAATATTTATGATAAAAGGTAAATTGGTGATTTGAGGTCATGATTCACATAGACCATGTTGAGGGGCAGGAGGAATTAGTTTTGGATTTGGTGTTAGGGCAGGGAATGGGTTTTGAATATGGGATGCTTGAAGTGGTTGGGCAATGCGGAATTCTATTTCTTTTATTTCTGTTTTTTTTTTTTTTTTTTTTTTTTTTTGAGTTAGAGTCTCATTCTGTCACTTAACCTGGAGTGCAGTGGTACGATCTTGGCTCACTGCAGCCTCTGCTTCCCAGATTCAAGTGATTGTCATACTTCAGCCTTCTGAGTAGCTGAGATTACAGGCATGCACCACTACACCCGGCTAATTTTTTGTATTTTTATTACAGTAGAGATGGGATTTCGCTATGTTGCTCAGGCTGGTCTTGAACTCCTGACCTCAAGCGATCTGCCTGCCTTGCTGGAATTACAGGCGTAATCTACCGCACCCGGCCCTAAACTCTCTCCTTCCCTCTTTCCCTCCTTTCTTCCTTCCCTTTCTTTACTGTTTCTTTTTTTTTTTTTTTTTCTTTTTCTGTTTTTGAGACAGAATCTCACTCTGTAATCCAGGCTGGTGTGCAGTGGCATGATCACAGCTCACTGCAGCCTCCACCTGCCAGGCTCAAGTGATCCTCCCACCATGTCCAGCTGATTTTTATTTTTTAGAGACTGGGTGTCAATGTGTCTTCTAGGCTGGTCTCAGACTCCACCTGGGCCCAGGTGATCCTCCTGCCTTGGCCTCCCAAGGTGCTGGGATTATAGGTGTGAGCTACCATGCTCGGCCATCATTTCTTTAAAAAAAAAATTGTTTTTTTTTTGTTTGGTTGGCTTTTTTAGATGGGGGCTTGTTGCCTAGGCTGGCCTTGAACTCCTTGGTTAAAGGCATCTTCCTGCCTCCTGAGTAAGTGGGAATACAGGCACCGACCACTGCTCCCAGATCCTACTCATTCTTTAGGTTTCAACTTAGATGTTCTTTTTTCTGAAAAGCCTTTTCTGACCCCACCTACTTCTTAGCCTATATGAGGTTTGCCCCCCCGCCCCACCCATCACACAGCAGTGTCTGACTTTACTGCTGCTTGTCATCCTTGTAGGTACTTACTGTGGTGCTTTGAATACTCTAGGCATTTTAATATTTATTGGAGATACTCAGTAGGTAGTTGATGTTCCTTCATTGACTTTCCTCTGAAGACTAAAATTCAGAATTTACTGTCAGGCAGTTAAGAGTTTAAACCTTAAACTCTCAAGTGTAGTAGTTAAAAGCATTGGCTTTAGCATTATAGATCCTGCCCTGCCGACTTCATAGTTGCGTGATCACGGGCAAATTACTTAACTTCTTTGAGCGTCTATAAAATGAGGACAGTAGTGCTTAGCTTACATTGTTATTGTGAAGATTAAATAAGAGAATATATGTCAGATACTTAGCATAGTGGCTGACATAGTAAAAGCCTAATTAATGTTAGTGAACAACATTTGTAATAACCTATCCTGCACTCAGGAATAATTCTTTTAGTAATATAAAGTTTTTTCGGTTAAGAAGCCCCGTTGGCCTAGGAAATTGATGATGATCTTGTGAGGTGACACACATTATCTCTGTTTTATGGTAAGAATTTTGTCTCTCCCTCCCCATTGTCTTCCACAACAAATCTACTTTTGTTTATATGTAAAATAAATACTTTCCAGTATATTCCATAATGTAGCTTGCAGTACTTCATCACAGATCACTATGTAGCTGTTCTTTTCCTCTCTTTCTCTTGAGAAGCTGTGCATACACCACCTGGTTCATGCAAGTTATTCTGTGGATCATGCCCCACATTCTTCCCATTATTTTGATTGTGTCAGTTTTTTGATTTTGTGTTTCCTCCTCTTTCTCTTCTTAGTAAAATCTTATACTTGAGGGCAACTCTCACGAGGACTTTTTGACTTATCTAGTCCAGTCATTCAGTGCTTACAGTGCTTACTGTGTACCAAGCTCTGGATAAAGTTAGTGAGCATGCTAAAGAAGGGTGCTGTTAAGGAAATCTGGTTGTCTGGGAAATAGTTAACAATTAGGGAAAATTCAGATAATATGAATTGAATGACAGTGATTTTAAGTGCATTATACAATTCAAGCAGGAAGAAAGTGACGTGAATTGGAAGAGTGTAAGAAGTTTTTGTGGAGATTCTGTGTATTGAAAAATTAGTAAGTTTTGGGACAGAAAAAGTAGAAGAAGGACCTTCCAGCTGGGGATAGCAACATAGACAAAGATAGGGAGTTGGGAATCTGTGGGGAGTTCTAGGTCCATATCAACTGATGTACTTGCTCTGATGTTATTTTAAAGAATTTGAACTCATTAAAAAGGTGTGAGGAACTTGTTCAGAGTAGGAAAGTGAGATGATAAAAAAGGTAAAGGATAGTTTGGGGTATTGAGGCACTAGTCAGGAAGCTGTTGTAATAATCTAAGCAGGAGCTGATTAAGATGTGGGCTGGACTGAGTGTGTTAGGAATATAGAGAGGATATACCAAACTTGAAAAGCTTTGTGAGAAATGAAGGATTTCATCACAAAGGAGATTAAATTATGAAGGAAAAGAGAGCTAGCTTTCTTTCCACTCCTTACAAGCCATCACATTTTTGTTTATATCATATATTTGGCCTTTTTGTTAGATTTTAGCCGCTTCACATTTCTGGATTTAAGCTTTGGTGGAGACTTTGACCTTTATATTCTGGTTGAAGTTCTCATTGCATCCTATCTGGGTTATTGTGGTAGCTTCTTCATTGGTCTTCGCCGTCTATAGATGCCTTTTTACTTTATTTTAATCCATCCTACCCAACTGGTCCCTCTAAAGCACAGTCTGATGTGTCGCTCCCATTTAAAAAATGTTGAATGATATTTGAATGATATTCTGCTGTCATTATTATATATATAGATATAAAATTATTATTTTTCAGAGGAGACTCGATCTTGCCTTGTTGACCAGGCTGGCCTCAAACAGTCCTCTTGCCTTGGCCTCCCAAAGTGTTGGGGTTACATGTGTGAGCCACTGTGCCTGGCCTCTGCTGTCTTTTTGAGACACAGCCTCTGTCACCCAGGCTGCAGTATAGTGGTGTGATCTCAGCTCATTGCAGCCTCTCACTTCTGGGTTCAAGTGATTCTTGTGCCTCAGCCTCCTGAGTAGCTGGGACTACAGGCACTTGCCACCATGCTAGCTAATTTTTAAAATCTTTGTTTATTTATTTACTTATTTATTTTTTTGAGATGGAGTCTTGTTTTTGTCTCCCAGGCTGGAGTGCAAGGGTGCGATCTTGGCTCATTGCAGCCTCCACCTCCCAGATTCAAGCAATTCTCCTACACAGCCTCCTGAGTAGCTGGGATTACAGGTGCCTGCCACCACGCCCAGCTAATTTTTTTTTTGTATTTTTAGTAGAGACAGGGTTTCATCACATTGACCAGGTTGGTCTTGAACTCCTGACCTCAGGTAATCCACCTGCCTCAGCCTCCCAAAGTGCTGGGATTACAGGTGTGAGCCATGGTACCCAGCTGTTCCCTCTGCTATCCTTAAGTTTGAATGAAAGCTATTTAACACTACCCATTAAGGATCTGGCTTCAAACTGCCTTTCCACCTTCTTTCTACTATTTCTTCTATTAAAATATGCTTTATATTATATTAATATGCAAATTGTTTATTTTTCTTTCTTTTTTTCTTTCTTGAGATGGAGTCTTGATCTTGTCACCCAGGCTGGAGTGCGGTGGCGTGATCTCGGCTCACTGCAGCCTCTGCCTCCCAGGTTCAAGTGATTCTCCTGCCTCAGCCTCCCAAGTAGCTGAGATTACAGGCCCCTACCACCATGTCCTGCTAATTTTTTTGTGTGTTTTTAGTAGAGATGGGGTTTCACTATGTTGGCTAGGCTGGTCTCAAACTCCAGACCTCAAGTGATCCGCCTGCCTGGGTCTCCAAAAGTGCTGCGATTACAGGTGTGAACCAGTGAGCCGGGCCCAAATTGTTCATTCCTTCTAACCTTCAGAATGTCCTGTTTTCCCACATAGCTTTGCCTTTTCTCATGCCATTTCCTCTCAATAGAAGGCCACATTACCACTCTCTTGTCCTAGCCTTTTACATAATGACATTTTAGCTAATTTTCATTTCTCAGCTAAAATTGTGACAACTTCATGGACACTTCTCTAATCATCCTTCCTCCTGTTTCTTTCCTTTCTTTGTGTAGAGTAATAAGGTAATGGTGAAGGAAGAGGTTAGTAGAAGCCACATTATGGGCAAACTTTTCTTCCCCATCTGATTTTTGCTTCTGTTTTCAGTGCAAGTGCGGTTGTGATACTTGGCTTGTCGGCCACCCAGGTGACCTGTCCCTTCCCCTTGGTTCTCTGCAGCTTAACATTTTTACAAGGTGGATGCTTCCAGGTTATTCTTGTATATCCGTAGTCTTGTCTTGGGAATTTACCAGGAACAAATGAGGTTTTCATTTGTGGGTGTGGAGTTCTGACTTGCAGTATTTGAAGCAGCTGGATGTATATGTGTATAATTTTTCTCTCTAGAATATGGTTCTCTATTGGGAGGTGTGATGTTGACCCCCACCTCCCATATTTGACATGTCTGGAGACATTTTTGGTTGTCATAGTTTTCACAAGGGTACTACTAGCATCTAGGGTGGAAACCAGAGATGTTGCTAAACATGCTACTGCCAGGATAGGCTTCCCCGCCCCCCCCGCGCCCGCCCCGCGCCCGTGACAGATTACTCATTGTAAGATGTCAGTAGTGCTGAGGTTGAGAAACTCTATCCTGGAAGTATATTTTTGTTTCTCCAAGTGCCTCCTATGTTAGGTAGAAGTTTGTCCTTGGACCGATAGTGCAATTTAGAATAATAGAATTAGTATAGGAAGGGACCCTAGAGGTCATGTATTTGAACTTATCCCAACTTATATTTCTCACAACTGTGTTCTGCATGATAGTAGATGTAATGGGAAAGGGTGCTTGTTAAATAAGTTCGGTAAAGGTAAACATTGGCGTATTCAGTATGATGTAGTACATTGTGAATCTCCATGCGGTAAGTTTTCCCCAAATGTGTTTGCTTGCTGAGTGCATTCAACATCTTCTAGTCCCTATAATACTTCCTTGAAACTGAGAGAGAAACTACTAATTATCTAGCCCAACCTTTTATAGCTAAATGATCTTGAATAGGTAGCCTTTTCTTTTATCTGTTCAAGCTTACTGCAGAATCTTAATTTATTTGAGTGACGGCAGGTGTAGCAGCTCCATCTGTATTTATTTGTCAGATAATAGTTTACTAACTGGATGAACTAAAAATTGGGATATTTGGGGCTTGAATTTTTACTCTGAATGTACAATCTGACTTTGTCCCCACCAGTAAATTAGAAATTATAATCCTAGCCCTAATTCTACTACCCAGGTTGTTATGAGGATTAATCAGTTAATTATAGCTTTTAATGCTTTGTATTCTTTGAGGAAAGGTGATTTATTAAATAAGCTGTTATGCTGTTCTTTTAGAACTGCTTACTTTTTTTTTTTTCTTTAGCCCTGAGCTTGCTTCTCTAAGAACTGCTTAAATTTGACGATATACCTGCTTTACATTGTTGAAGATTGAAGCTTTTGGGATTTTGTAGGGGTCAAGTGGTATAGGAATCATTGTTTTGCTCTGTATATTAAATTTAAGAATGTTACTATGATTTTGTTTTACTTGGACTTTTTGGCTCTTTAAGAATTTCCATTATTATTATTTTTGCTTCTCTCCCTTTCAGTGTACAAGCAATACATGTTTATGGTGGAGACTTCACATAAGCCAAGAAACAAAAGACAAAAGAATCTTACCAATTACTTTTTAAAGCAAAAATGAGATGATACTGTGTTTTGTAACTTTTTTCATTTAATAATGAAGCAAGCACTTTGCCATGTTAGTAAATATAGCTCTGTAACACTTATGGTTTCACAGTATTCCATTGTATGGATATTTCATAATTTAAGTTTTGGGTTTGGCATTTAGTTTTCTTTTTGTTATAAACAACATGAAATATTAAAAGTAAGTCTAGACATACAGGGCAAAGAGTAAAAGAAGTACTCAACTTAGATGGTGGTTTATAAACGCAATTGTAGCTAATTGCAAACTAGGGTGCAATTAGTTGCAGTTGGTATGGGCTTTCTGTGTTCTATGTGCATGAGTCCTCAAGTCCAGTGACATTTTAGAGAATCATTTGCTGTATCATTTTTCCTGTGCTTTAAAAAGCCATGGAAATTTATTCCTTTTGTGTTAGCTTTTTGTCTCCAGTGTAATAGTGCAAATAATAATGGGTGGTTTGTGCCAGGTACATGGCCAAGAAACTGGAAGTATTTTATTTAATCATCATAGTATCCTTGTAGGGAAGGATCCATTATTTGTAGATGAGGAGACTTAAGGAACAGAATAGTTAAGTAACTTACAGGAGGTGGAGCCAGGATGGGAAATGAGATTAGCTCACTTGAGCCAATGCTTCTCTTACTTAGAAATATCTTTGTGGGTGATGTTGAATCTCAGCATAGTATTTCATATCAGTAAGGGGAGAGGGATATGGAGTTAAGTCTTCCTTTTTTTTTTTCCACGATGGTATTTTTTCGGTATAGAAACCTTAAGATTTAGGAGTTAGGAATGGGAATTTGTTCTGAAAAAGTGGTCACTTTTTCCTCTTCTCTCTTCTGCACTCCCGCCCATCCCCTTATTTAGATCATTGTTTTAGTAACTACATGTGCTGTGGGGATAGCGAAACCAAGGAGAGAGTGCAAATCAAACTACTGCCTTTGAAATGTATATGTTAATGTCAAGTTCATAGACATCATTTCACAGAAGTCTTGGAGTAGATGGTATTTTTTTTTTTTTTTTTTTGGAGACAGTCACCCTCTACAACAATCTTGGCTCGCTGCAACCTCTGTCGTTCGGGTTAAACCGATTTTGGTGTCTCAGCCTCCTGAGTAGCTGGGATTGCAGGCGCTTGCCACCACTCCCAGCTAATTTTCGTGTTTTTAGTAGAGACGAGGTTTCACCATGTTGACTAGACTGATCTCAAACTCCTGAACTCAGGTGATCCGCCTGCCTTGGCCTCCCAAAGTGCTGGGATTACAGGTGTAAGCCACCCCGACCAGCCAGAGTAGATGGGATTTAAGCTAACATTTTTCTTAAAGTTGTGAGCTTTAAAGAATTGAATAATTCCAAAATAACTTTGGGAATTTTACTACTTAAGCACCTTCTGGTGTGATGTTAATTACGACCTTTTTTTATGTGTACTGGAGTGAGCCTGGGTCTTCCTAAGTTTTAGGTAAGTTGTATAACATCTGTGCCCTTGTCTGGGTCCTCAGAAGGAAGCTGTTTTCTGCCATTGCTAATCTTACTGTAGTGGTGCAAGGCAGTAGGGTACAACTGTCTTCACATGTTGTATTAATCATCTGGCACTGATAATATGCCTCCTTGCATTGCTCATAACAGCTACATGTTGACATTCAAAAGAGGAGATTCAATTGATGGAAAATATCTGGTAGTGATTTTTGTTTGTCCATGGGAAAAACCCTTTGCAAAAAAAAAAAAAAACTGAAAATATTTTGAACAAATGACATACTGGCCCAGCTGTCAACTGGTCTATAACACAATGTTTAATAACACATTAGGATTTAGTATTATATTTAAAATTGGAAATGGGAAAAGACAGCATAGAATAATTTGTGCCACACAAAATGCCGTATGCCAGAAAGTGCACAGGTTAAAATTCTGTAAGCCCTGAAAATCTAGTTCTTTTATAGAATGTTAGTTAAAATACAACCATGGAACAAGAAACCTTTGGTATTAATAATTATATGGGGCCAGGAGTGGTGGCTCATGCCTGTAATCCTAGCACTTTGGGAGGCTAAGGTGTGTGGATTACCTGAGATCAGGTGTTTGAGACCAGCCTGGCCAACATGGTGAAACTCCATCTTCAGTAAAAATACAAAAATTACCTGGGCATGGTGGCATATGCCTGAAGCCCCAGCTATTTGGGAGGCCGAAGCAGGAGAATCGTTTGAACCTGGGTGGTAGAGGTTGCAGTGAGCTGAGATCACGCCACTGCCCTCCAGCCTAGGCGACAGAGTGAGACTTGGACTCAAAAAAACAAAACACACAAACACCCCACCACACACACACACACACACACACACACATGCACAGAGCAATAGATAGATTCGACCTATATGTGTATTGGTGCTTTTATGAATAATGCTTTTCATTTATTTGAGTATTTTTATGTTAATGATCTGAATTTTCATAAAGATGTTTACTACCATTGTATGTTGGTATTGCTTCAAAGATAAAAATTTTGGGGCTGGGCACGGTGGCTCACACCTGTGATCCCAGCACTTTGAGAGGCTGAGGTAGGTGGATCACCTGAGGTCAGGAGTTCGAGACCAGCCTGGCAAATATGGTGAAACCCCGTCTCTACTAAAAAAAAAATTAGTCGGGCGTGGTGGCACGCACCTGTAGTCCCAGCTACTAGGGAGGCAGGGGCAGGAGAATTGCTTGAACCCGGGAGGTGGAGGTTGTAGTGAGCCAAGAGCACGCTATTGCACTCCAGCCTGGGCAAAGAAAAAATAAAAAAAAAAAATTTTTTTTTTCCCACTAAATTGGAGATTGCCCTCTTTGAGGGCAGAGAGGAGAGTGCTTAGTCCAGTGATTTCACATGCATTTTGATCTCAGAACCCTTTTTTCACTATTAACATTTGTTGAGAACCACAGAGAACTTGTTTTTCTTAGAAACATTGAGAAATTTAAAAAATATTTAATAACCAATTCAGGCTGGGCATGGTGGCTCACACCTATAATCTCAGGACTTTGGGAGGCTGAAGCCAGGAGTTTGATACCAGCCTGAGCAGTAAAATGATATCCCATCTCTACAAAAATTTTAAAAATTAGCCGGGCATGGTAGCATGTACCTGTAATCCCAGCTACTGGGAGGCTGAAGCAGGAGGATCACTTGAGCCCAGGAGGTTGAGGCTTTGGTGAGTCATGATTGCACCACTGCACTCTAGCCTGGGTGTCAGAGCTAGACCCTGTTTCAAAATAACAAAAAAATGGTCTGTCTTGCACTTAACTTTTACCCATGCATGATTTCCTAACATTCATTGGACATTTGTTTGTTCACTGAGTTATGCAGATCTTTCAAATGTTGACACATTACATGCATGATATGGAATCAAAAATTCACACTCAATATCACAAGTGTGTTAAATCAGAAATGGCTTTATAAATATTGGGAAGATGTTTAAGTTCATGATTGTTGATACAAGTTTTCAAAAACAGTAATTTTTGCTTGAAAATTCAGATTTTATTACTGGCAAGAAATATCGTCAGTGGTTTTCCTTGAAGTGAGTGTTTGCTAGTGAAGCAGGTTTCAAATAATCATAGTTTGTCAGTCGTTCTGCCAAGTAAAAATAGAGTTCCATGAACAAAGCTCTAGTTCATTTTGCAACTCCGTTGTACTGTATTTTTTCCTGAGAATTCATAAAGCAGCAGAGTGCTTCATGCATACTTTCCCTTTCATCCTAAAGAATACTTTTTAAAAATGCACTAAAGGGTCAAGATAATTAATAATTTTTGCTGCTTCATCATGGACATCTTAAGTGGAACTCCGCCCCCCCCCCGCGCAAAAAGTACAGAAAACAATGTGTGTGGGAGTTATTTTTAGTATTGGTTTG